>BJCO01744188.1:20000-22882 GCA_018326465.1 Flaveria floridana | reverse complement strand
GGGTGTGCACCTCCATACATTTGCTTGCAAGCCTTTACTTTTCATTTACGTTCCATTTCTCTTTATCATTAATATTTTATTTATTAATGATTATGCTCTTCGTTAACTTTAAACATTCTTCATCATGCCATTACATACTTAACAATATTAAGATAATAATAATATTGTTAATAATAAAATACTAATAATAAAATCAGTAACAATAACAAGGGTTAATCATTTACCATCATTGCATGCATAAGACATCATCATTACATAACCCTAGTCAACCCTGGTCAAATCCCCGAAATTCAGATTCCCAGAAAATTTTTGTAAAAATTCTAAGTGTTTGGGCGCATGAGCACTATTTTGGCGCATGAGCCCTGTTCGGACTTTTCACCACTATGTAGACTCACCAGCCTACACTTAGAAACTTTTTCACCTTAGGCGTATGAGCTATTCAGGCGTATGAGCACTGTTTAGACTCATTACCCTGTGCTTAGAAAATCTCAGGCGTATGAGTACTATTCAAACTCATTACCCTATACTTAGTTTTTCTAAGTCATTATTTTAGGCACAAGAGTACTATTTAGACTCATCAGGGTACTGTTTAGACTTATCATCTCACACTTAGACTTTCAAGCCCATTTTTCAGGCGTATGAGCCCTGTTTGGGCATATCACCTTACACTTTAAACCTTTCTAAGTCGTTTTCAAGCACATGAGCACTATTGAGGCTCATGAGTCCTAGGCGTTTTAGGTACTGTTTGGGCTCATTAGAACTATTTGGACTCATGACCCTACTTAGAACATTTCTTAGGCAAAATCTTGGGCGTATGAGCACTATTTGGACTTATCGCCTTGTAATTTTTTCTAAGGCATAGAATTCAAGCGTATTAGCAATCTGTTCTCATATTTCTAAGTTGTTTCAAGTGCCAAACATCATATCACTTAATTCTAAACATTCACATACGGTTCTAAGCATTAACTCAACATATTCATAACCATACATCTTCCCAATACATACCCGACCCACATACACATGCAAATAAACATACGGGTAAAATACCCAACCTTATAGAAATATACATACACGTATTTCCAGCCCCAAAAACCGTATAAAACATGTAAAAAGGGGGTCTAGAAACTCACCTTTGCTGTTTTAAACCTTCAAACTCTAAAACTTGAATTTCTCAGATGTTCTCAACACCTACAACCCGCTGAAACACATAACCCGAAGATGCAATAACACCTATGAGCATACAACCGAGGCTAGATCGACCAAAAATGACTTACAACACTTAATCTTACCTCAAACTCAAATTCTTCTTCTTTCTCTCTCTAAAGCTCGAAGTCTCTGCTGTTTCTCTCTCTAAAATCCGAACAAGAAAGGGTGTGCAGAGGGTTATGGGCGACCATATCACCTTTTACACCACCTTTTAAAGATTTTTATCATCTTCAACACTTTTGGTCCCTCAACTTTGGGGTTGACTTTCTTTTCTTCCTTTTTCTTTCTCTTTTATTCTTTTGTTTCTGTAAAATAAAAATACGGGTGTTACAATATATAGGTATATATATATACATATATATGTGTACATATATATGTATATATATACATATATATGTATATACATAATATATGTATATATATACATATACATGTATATACCTATACATGTATATACATATACATGTATATACATATATATGTATGTATGTATATACATGTATATGTATGTATGTGTATACATGTACATGTATATACATGTATATGTATATACATGTATATGTATATACATATATATGTATATACATGTATATGTATATACATATATATGTATATGTATATATACATATATATGTGTACATATATATACATATATATATACATATATATGTATATGTATATATATACATATATATGTGTACATATATATACATATATATACATATATATGTGTATATATATACATATATATGTATATTTATACATATATATATGTATATATATACATATATATGTACACATATATATTTATACATATATATGTATATGTATATACATATATATATAGGAATGGGAATACGGGGTTGTACGCATGTAACCTTATACGCGAAACCTCCTAAAACGACGTAGTTTTGTTAAAATCATTTAAAATATATTTATATTTTGTTTACATATATATATCTATCTATCCTCAATTAATTCGTGAGTTTTGTTGAACCCTTCTAGCCACCATTATATTGTCTTCTTCCAAGATCTACAACCTAGTTACAACTTCTTCATCAAAAGAAGTATCAAGGCAGGTATTCTTCCTCAATCATTTATCAAAATCAAGTACATCATAATTTTGCATTCTTTCATCAAAATCGAGTAGAATTGTTAAGGAAAATTGATTTCGCTTCGATTCTCTAAACCTAGTTCGCAATCAATTGTTCCCTGTATATGAATTTGCTATAACATGTATCACGTTTGCAATTATATATGATGGTTTGCAGTTTTGAAATGTAATAACGTAGCATATAACAAAATTGTCCATCTTCCAAATTAATATTTAAAAAATTTAAATCTCATATTAAAAGAATAAGGTTTATGATAAAGAATTGTCCATCTTACAAATAATTAATATTAATCTTTTTGTTTATACAGCACGTCCACAAGAAAATGAATTTCAAATTTCAATCAGGTGAAGATGTTGAAGCAAATCTAATTGAAGATATTAATGAAAAAGGATATTTGGTCAACAATGACGATTTTGATGCTAAAACAAATGTTAACAACGTTGACATGGATTTTGGGTTTGCTAATGAAGAAGAGAACAATGTAATCGGAAAGTTTTTGATACTCCTGATGATGCATACAATTTCTACAATCGCTGTGCTTTTTTACATGGATTTGGGATA
>BJCO01744188.1:0-15000 GCA_018326465.1 Flaveria floridana | reverse complement strand
GAAAATTATATTCTTTTCTTTCAAGATGTGAAATCTTGCTGGAAATGTTTTGCATTGAAGGATCTAAGTGAAGCTGCCTATATTATAGGAATAAATCAACTACATAGATCAAGGCGGCTTATAGGGTTAAGTCAAACTACATATATTGACAAGATCATTTGACTTCTCAATGCAAGGTTCTAAGAGAGGAATCTCTCTAAGGGTAAATGTGATGATCTTAAATAAATGTACAAAGAAAGGTGAAGAGAAAAGAAGAATGGAAAGGATTTCATATGCTTCTACTATAGGATGGATAATGTATGTCATGTGGTGCACTAGGTTTGATGTCTCATATGTTACGAGTATGTTGTGTTGAATATCACTTATTTCAAGGTCATGTCCATTAGATTACAATAAAGAATATACTTAAATACTTGAGATGGACCAAGAATAAACTACTTCATGGCTTACACTCAAAAGTAAGTTATGAAATGGTATTATCCTTGTATCCTTAAACCTGAGATACATATTCGAACTGGATTATATGGGAGGTTACTCTTTCACATGATCTAATGTTGTTATTTGATTATGTAACATTAAATGTAATTGCGGGGAGTTAATTTAAAGCTTGACGAGAGATGTATGTAGTTAAAGGAATTTGCTTTTTTACCTAAGAAAGAGGTTGGCATCTCTAGACCTCACATTCAATCAAACCAGTATCATTCCATGGTGTGAATCCAAGGATCATCCAGAGAATTATCAGCTTAGTTATTAACAAAATAGTGATCATGGAATTACCATTACTTTGTTGTTTGAATAATTGAATAAATATGAATAAACAAACAAATATATGTCATGAAGAATAAACTCAATACTCAAACCAATGAACAATAATTGCATACCAATTAAAGAACAGACATAAATATATCAAATGTTTTTCATTATATATTGACTAATGATTACAATAATCAATGAATAATTTTGCTAATGCTACGGTTCTAATGCTATATTGATGCATATGAATTGTTGTGAAGACGATTGCGGCTGCTAGGGTTTGATTGCAATCGATACTTTAATTGTGTACCTAAGCCTTGTATTTATAGGATTAGGGTTTACTTATTTGGAAACTAGAACTTCCTTATCAGGGTAAGGTAGTTACTGAGAGAATATGTTTATGCGACATTCTCTGACTAAAGTATAAGTTATTCTTAGCTGTTGACTTTAACTTTTGATTTTTTTTGTTGACATGAGGTACTTGTAAGTATATCAAATTGATCTTCCACAACTACTTTGTCTTCCGCAGGAATTATTGTTCTTCAGTAGGAACACTTGTCTTTCGTCGGAGATTTCTTATTCCGCAGGAACACTTGTCTTCCATAGGAGATTTTTTCTTCCGCAAGAACACTTGTCTTCCGCAGAAGTTCTACAGAGTCCTTGATTTGTTCCAGAGTATCTACGGAGGAGCATTTTTGTTCATCTATAGATGTTTCCAACACTTAATCAATTTCTTGAAACTAACTAATACTCATGATTTTTCCTGCAACATACATATACATCAACACAGAATATATGGGTTAACCTATACACATATATTGCATACATAATAGTGAAAGGTTACACAAGCTATTACAATAATTGATTCAAGAAACTAAACCTATGCAAAACTCTAGACCTAACAATACTCCCCCTTAGGTTTAGCTTCTTCTAATCAATGCCTTAGGCTTTATAGCTCTTTAACTCTCGACACCATCTTGTTATTGAAGTATGATACTGCATCCTTTTGATTATCGTACTTGTACTTGATCTCCATTCTACTCATCTTATTCAGGGTATCATACTTTATTCCAAGAATGTTTTCTTCAGTTGTAAGGGTTGCAACAATACTATTGTTGTTGACAACCTCCAACTCATCCTCTTTAGAGATTCTTAGCTCTGTACAAGAAGGGAATTTAGATCCAATGAGTTGGCCTGCCTCAAATTTTCTTCTTTTACTAGCTGCGGTATTCAGCTTGTCTATTACTTGAATCATATGCACACATAGACATAGTTTGTTTTTGTGCCTGTTGATTATTGAGCTTTGGGAAGTATTTGTCATATAGATAGGCTGTGTAGCTAGGATGCAGGAGCTTGATTTCTAGTGGATCAAAAATCCTTATGCTTGACGTCTCCTTCCCATCAGCAGATCTTTTAAGTACCAGCTCTTTTGATCTCTCAACATATCCCCAATGTGTGATGGGATGAGAGAACTGGTTTCCCTCAAATCTCTTTGCAGGTGCAGTTCTTTTGTTTGCATGACCAACCCTAATCAAAAACTCATCTTCTATATGGTGTGAGGAGCTGGCCTGTGACTTTCTTTGCCTTTGTTTTCTTTTCATGTGCTCCTCATCTTCTCTTTTAGCTTCTTTGAGTACATCATCCTTGAACTTTGATAGCAACTTACCAACCATACTTGAGAAATCTCTTCCCCTTAGGTGTATTGGATAGTTGATGATTGGTAAGCTTTGCAGTTGTTTGATGTCGGCATCTGAGAGTGATATGACTAGTTCAATCAGAGGAAGGTATTGTATCATCCTAGATGCCCTTTTGATGATAGCACTATCCCAATCAGCATCATATTTCCATGCAATAAGCTGTAACTCTTCAACTGACTTGGGAGTAGTGATGTGATCGAAGAGCTAAAATAATGTTGACTTTTGTTCAGTCACTTCTCTCATAGTAGTTCCAAGAGGTCACACCTTGCTTGGAAGAACCTCCCCGGGTTGCCTGATTAGCTTCTCCTTCTCCTTATACATATCTTTGCTCTCAACTGTAATGGGCTCAGCTAAAGTTGTTGTTTGAGCTAGACTTAGATTCTTTGCCTCTGTTCTGAATCTCACTCCTGTCTATAACTCTATCTTCATCCATACTCCATCATCTGCCTTAACACTTTGACACCTCTGTTTCTTAATTCATAAAATCTGTGGTTGTGATTTTATAACCAACAAATTATGTTGTTCCTATTGAGCTTGTTGGTGTCATAAAGACCCAAATCTTTCTTTAGCTATTCTTGAGCTCGGAATTTGATGAAGGATTCATAATTGCATTCTGGGATCATAAAGCTGGCCACAGTAAAATCCTTAATTGTTTGCTTCAGCTCATCAGTGTTCATACTTTCTACCATGTCAAATGGAAACCCTTTATTATTGAGTTCCATGAACATGCTAGATTCGGGTCTTTCTTCAAGTATGTCTTGATTAGTGAGCATTTTAGTGGCTTTAGGAGTCTCTTCCTTGATCAGCTCCTCCCATTCAGCATCACTGTCATCTTTTTTTCTATTTGTTTTGATATCTCTGGGTTGACCATTGGGGTATGCTCGGGTGAGACTATTTTAGCTTTCTTTGGTGAGTCTTCTACCATAATCACCTCCTTCTCTATCTTTCTGAGATACCTCCTCTTCCTGTTATAACAGATAAGAGGGTCCTGATGATGTGATTGAACAGCCTTGGATGACGATTGGTTAACATGTAGCACAAATTGAGAAGATTGTGCAAATTCAAGCTCATTGATTTTCTTTCTCAACCTCTCAAGTTCATCATCTTTGGCTGTTAAAAGTTTAGCTTGCTTAGAGATTGGTAAATTGAGCATTATTCATCTCTAAGACAATTTGTTGCTTCTCTATTTTCTCTTTTTGCACTACCTCTTTCAACTCCCTTATCAGTTCATGCAATGCATCTATCACTTCATGATCAGTTTGAGCATCATCTCTTAATCTTCTGATAGATCCTTCTTGTAGAGTTAAGATGACATCCTTATCCTTCAGAATTCCCTTCATCTCTCTCAGTCTCCCCAATCTTTTGTTTGACTTGATGATTAGATTCTTGTATTTAGCCACCAGAAAGGTTTTGCTCACATCAATGTCATCATCATTCAGATCATCTTCATGGTAAGCTATAATATCCACAAACTATTCACCAGACACAATCACTTGTTCAACCTTTGGATTTTGATCTTTTTCAACATCCAAGCAAACTTCTTCAGTTTCCCCATCATGTACATCATCAAGATCTTCTTTAAAATTAATGACATCAGTTGGAGTAGTGCTATCAGAAGTTGAATTTGATTCAACCACTAGGGAAATAGCTATTTGAGGTTGTTCTTGTTGTGAAGAAGGCTGAAAGGGTCAAATCGGTTTTGCAGCTCTAGAACCTTATGGCGTTTTAGATGAAGATAGTGAGATTGATTGTGTATGTTCACTGGCTGGTGAAAACGGTTATGTTTCAGCGGTGTTCATGGAGGTTGGTGATTAATTAAGTGAGATGGGTTGGGTTTGTTCACTTTATGGTGATGATAGTTGTGCTGGTGAAGGTGGTTGTATTGGTTATTGTTGTTGTGCAGGTGATTATGGTTGATTGATTATAGGAGATTGAGGTGGAGTATGTATAGCTTGATCAGCTAATGTAGGGGATGCTTCACCTTGTTCTTCTTATTCTGGTTGTTCTATGAAGATCAGATCTTGTGGTATATCAGCATTTTCATCCACAACATAAGCAAAGATCTCCCTTTCAGCTCCTTCATACCTTCCACTTATCTTGTTCAGCATAGATCTTCCCAATGCTTGAACAAACACATCACCTCCCCTTTCTATGTGTGGCATGGAATCATTGATGATGAGTTGAAGAAATCTTGGGAACATGTACATCTTATCAGCTTTCTGTACTTAAATCTGATCACATGGGCATCCAATAATGTACTTTGAGTAATTATAAATTCGTCCTTCAAAAACTCCTATGATTCCAGAAGATATATGCCTTAAGAATCTATCCCATCCAGACTTCCGGTTTGACATACATTTTAAATAAGTATGAAAAAGGAATCTATAAGGCTTGCATAGTCTTCCTTTCTTGATTTCACCATTCCGGTAGTTGCCATCATATCCCACTAGATCAAAAACCCTCTGAATGTACTCATGATCGAATACATCAGGGTGACCTACTTCTTGTTCACCAAACTCCAGTACTCTTCAAATAATCTGCTCATTCACTCTCAAAACTTCATGCCTAATTGATGCATATATAACTCTTTCACCATTTTCTTCTGTCACTCTTGTAGTATTCCAGAAATCCATCATGTGTGATTGATAGATTACTGGGTCAGCAGATAACGCATAGTATATCCTCGACCGCCGTAGGTATCGAATGATCTCTGTACATCCTTCGATGACTAGGTCATCCGGATTTAAGAACGCACATACATTGTGCTCCTTTACGAATCAATTTGCCATCTTGCTGAAGATGTTCGTATGATGAATTGAAGTTTAAGGAACTGAATGATTTATTGTTTTGAGTGGAAGTTTAAGTATCGACGGAAGAAGGGGTTAAGGATTTTGACCAACGGTTTTCCAGTTCAAAAAGTGTTCTGAGAAAACTAAATGAAAAAGACAAGTACAAGGTATCTTTTAAGCATTTTTTCAGAAAAATAATTAATGACCTTTGAATATTATGGGACCTTCAACCCTTCCGTGGTAACTTTTATTTCCACAGATATTGTCTCTTCCGTAGTAATTTTATGCTTTCACAGAAATTTAAGTCTTCCTTAGGAAAATAAATCTTCTAAAGGAAATCTACTTTTTCGCAGGAAATTAAGTCTTGCGTAGGTGAATAAATCTTCCTAAGGAAAATAAATCTTACGAATGAGATCTACGGTGACTTATTAACTCCTGAATTACTGCATAAGTATAGTGTGTATTTCCATAAATGTACGAAAATGAATTATACTTTGTTAAAAACATTCACATCCATAGGCCACCAGTCTATAGATGTTCAAATTTTACACTGTAGCTTCTGCTGAAATACAATATTACACTGTAACTTCTGATGAAATGCAATATTACACTAACTTCTGCTGAAGTATAAATATTTATCCTTTTTGATGTATGATTCTAATATGGTATTAGATTATATATTGCTGTTGGACCATGTTGACTTATTCCATTGGCAATTGTGTGAAGATTTTCTAAAGGTAGATAACCAACAACCAAAGTAGGTGCTCAAGATTCAATTTCCTTCACTGTATTTGTTTAACTTATTTTTCATGCTGACTAGTACTACTCCCCTTAAATTTGTGCTTAATAATGATTTTTAACATAAATTTAAGTAGAGAATAGCATGAAAAGCAAAGATCTCCCTCATGATTTTGAATAACAAAATAAACACACCTTAATTATATGTACAAGCATTTGAAAATAGGATCATACTATGACACTAAGTTACCTCCTAGTGGTTTTCAGTTTAAGTGAAGTAGACTATGCTCTAGATATTAAGTTTAGCATGCACTTGTTTATGTTCTACTCGGTTGAACCTACTCATATATCAACGCACTTCTGATAAGTCTGTAAGTAAACTTAAGTTGAGGAAAGTAAACAAAGTTATAGTCTACTATCATTTCCTATTATGCAAAGTCTGTAAAAATTCAAAACATTCTTTTAGTATTTTGATATTGATTTTATGTAAGTTTTGACATTTTCATGAGAATAGATCATGTTTTTCTTAAAGATGACGAGAGAGTTAATCTAAGTTGATCATGCCTAATGATTCAATTAAGAAATTAATCTTACTAAATTAAAGGCTTTAGTGAATAAATCAGCAAGCTGATTGTTGGTATTCACTTTGATCAACTTGATCAATCGCTTATATGAGCAATCTCTCAAAAAATGGTATCTTATCTCTATATGTTTTGTTTTACTATGTTACACTGGATTAGCAGTGATAAAAATAGCAGCGGAGTTATCTATATGTATTGGTGTTTGAAGAAAATTATACCCATAATCAAGTAATTGATTTTACAACCATAAAACTTGAGAGCAACCAGTGGAAGCAACTATGTACTCAGCTTCAGCTGTGGATACTGAGACATTTGTTTGTTTCTTGCACTGCTAAAAGACAAGCCTTGGTCCTAGAAATTGACATCCACCGGTTGTGGATTTTCTATTATTATTACATCCTCCAAAATCACTGTTTGAATAAGAGTAGAGATTGAATTCTCCTTCTTTAGGATACCAAAGGCCAAGAGCTGGCTTCCCTTTAAGATATCTGAATATCCTCTCCACAGCATTCATATGTGATTCCTTTGGATATGATTGGTACCTAGCATAAACACAAACAGCAAACATAATGTAAGGTCTGCTTGCAGTTAAGTACATAAATGATCCTATCATTGATCTATATATAGTCTTTGATCTACAGACTTCCGTATAGAATCAGGGATAATTTTATCAATGGTGGATGCTGGTGTTTTGCATGAAGCTGTATCAGCAAGAGAGTATTTCTTCAGTATTTGATGAATATACTTCTCTTGATTGATAAAAATGCCATCTGGTTTTTGATGAACTTACAAGCTAAGAAAAAAGTTTAGCTCTCCCATAGAACTCATCTGAAACTCAGATTTCATCAATTATTCAAAATCTTCACACAATCTCTTGTTTGTTGATCCAAATATAATGTCATCAACATATATTTGCACCACCAAAAGATCTTGATGTTCATGTTTAAGGAAGAGAGTCTGATATATAGTTCCTCTTTTGTATCCATGCTTTAGAAGGAAGGATGAGAGTGTCTCATACCACTTTTTTGGTGCCTGATGAGATCATATTCAGCTTTATCAAGCTTGTATACTCTGTGAGGGTAGTCCGGATCTTCAAAGCCTAGAGGTTGAGAAACATAGACTTCTTCATCAATCTTAACATAAAAGAAAGCACATTTCACATCCATTTGGTAAATTGTGAATTTCTTGTAGGAAGCATAGGCTAGGAAGACTCTAATAGCTTCAATCCTTGTAACAGAAGCAAAGACCTCATCATAGTCTATTCCTTCTTCTTGAGTATAGCCTTGTGCTATCATCTTGGCTTTGTTTCTTACAATGATTCCTCTCTCATCTAGTTTGTTTTTGAAAAGCCATCTGGTACCAATTGGATATTGGCTATCAGGCAAGTCAACTATATTCTAGACTTTCTTCTTTCTGAATTATTGAAGCTCCTCTTGCATAGCTTCAATCTAGCTGTTATCTTTAAGTGCAGCTGAGATGTTAGGTAGAACCACTTGAGAGAGAAAGTAGGAGAACAGACAAATGTTTGCTGCTCCCCCTTGATTTCTTATGGTTCGTTTATGAAGATCACCAATTATGTTGTCAATTGGACGATTCTTATGAATTCTGGTGGTAGGAGTAGACGTAACTGGAGTGGAAGTGTCTAAGTTGGTGATAGATGCAGATGGAAATTGATCTAACTAAGATGGTGAATTCACAAAGTCGTTAAAGTCTTCTGTATTATGAGCTGATGTTGTATTAGTGTCATTTTCCTGATTTCGTGCTTCAGCAGATGTAATCTAAACTTCTGTATGAGTTATAGAAATATCTATGGATGTAAGTTGTGGATCTACTGATGCTGTTAATGGATTTGGTGGTTGTTCTAATGCATTTGGAACTTCTGTTGAGGGAACTTCTACATCACCGGTTGTAGATGGGGTATCTACGGAAGTATTGGGTACATCTCCGGATACAGTATTAACATCTATGGAAAGAGAGTTAACATCTGTTGATACTGCATTCACTTCTTGAGAGGCTGAAGTTGTATTTCCATCGGATAGTCCATTACTTAATTGTGAATATGGGCCAAGATCTACAATACTTGAAGTGAGTATAGGAGGTCTTGGTGGATCCGCAGATAGTGGTACTTCACTCATTGTTGGAGGCACATAAGGATAACAAGTATCCGTAGAGCCTGCAGCATTCAAATAACCAGAGTTAAAAGAATTCGTTAAAGCATCTATATCAAACAACCATTAACCTATCACAGATTTGGTAAATGATGTTTTATCAAAAGAGACATTAAGTGTTTCTTCCATAATGTGTTGGTGTGGAATGTAAACTCTATATGATTTAGATGTTGATGAATAACCAACAAAGAAACCATCATAGGATTTTTCTAGAAAACTTTCCTAAGTGTTCCTTGGTGTTTAACATAGACACATGACACCCAAAAGCTCTAAGACAGCCTATAAAAGGTTTCCATTTAAACAAAAGCTCATAAGGTGTTTTGTTATGTTCTTTAACAATTAATGTTCTGTTTTGAACAGTGCAGATTGTATTCACTACTTTAGCCCAAAAGGTAATGGGCAGATGGGAATCAGCCATCATTGCTCTAGCTGCTTCAATGAGAGTTCTGTTTCTTCTCTCAGCAACTCTGTTTTGTTATGGAGTTCTTGGTGCACTGAACTGTCTTGCTATGCCTTTGTTCCTGCAAAAGGTATCTAGAACACAGTTAACAAATTCAGATCCATTATCACTTCTAAATATTTTTACCTTTAAATCAAGTTGATTTTCAATTTTAGTGATAAAATCCATTAATATTTCTGATGTTTCACTCTTATGTTTTAAGAAAAAGACCCATGTGAATCTAGTGAAATCATCAACAATCACCAAACAGTATTGCCTTTTGCTAATGCTCATCACATTGGTTGGACCAAAAAGATCCATGTGAAGCAATTTGAGTGGTGTTGTATTTGTGTTTACTATTTTGGACTTGTGTGAATGTTGTTTTCCTTTATAACATGAAGTACAATGAGTAGAACATTTAAATTCTTTCTTAGGAAGAACAATGACTAAGTCATTTCTTGCTAGTCTATTCATGTTCCTCATATTAGAATGAACCAACCTTCTATGCCACAGTTGAGATTCATCTTCTGATGACTTAGAAATTAGGCAAGTTTCATTTGATGTTAAAATGTGTTTTTCATGTCCAAAGCATATGTGTTTTCTTTACTTGGTGCTTTAAGAAGGATGAAATCATCTGGGATTTGCAAACCAGGTTTAAGAATGTAACAGTGAGTTTTAGCAAACAAAGTGGTATAGTTTTGATCAAAAATTTGAGAAACACTAAGTAAAATAAATTGTAAATTTTCACAAAAATTCACTTTCTCAAATTTGAGCACCCCATTCGTTGCAATACCTTCACCTACAATTTTACCTCCCTTCTTATCCCCACCAAATGCTACATAGAAAGCATTTTTGTGTTTGAAATCATGGAGGAGAGAACAGTTTCCTATCATATGCTTGGAACATCCATTGTCAACATACCGATTGTTGTCAGCCCTCCATGTATGTTCCTGCACATAAAATAAATCAATTAAAATAGGGAACCCAAGAACTAATGAGCTTGGGCTGACCAAGTGTGTCTAAAATTGTCACTCTTTCATGAATAAGTCTTGATAATTTAGGTTTGACTTTAGATTTAGTTGATTCATTTTGTTCTGTTTGTGATGGTGAGGATGATTCTGAAGAAGCTTGACTTGAGACATTTTGAACTTGTGTCTCAGTCACTTCTTCTTGCACCTTTCCTTTATTTGTCTTTACATTGCATGTTAATGAAGATCCTTTGTTGAAAAAGGTTTTAGCATCCTTTGACTGTGACCTTGATACTTTAATACATTTGTCAAACTTGTCAAAGAATTTCTCATCAAAATTTGTTGATTTATCATTCAAATCTACCTTTTTATGTGGTGTCCTTCTTTGAGACTTCTATTTTTCCTTCTTCATTGGTTGGGCATTAGATACAGTTAATACATGTTTCACTTTCTCACTTTTTTGTTGTTGTAGATCACTAGCAGCAGCTGTCTTCTTTGTCTTCTCAGCCTTGTTCTTTGTCTGTGTCTTTGGTCTCTTTGACTCCATTATGCTTTCATCGAATTATGAATCTGCTTCATTTGTCACAGATTGCTTCTTAGGAACTTTATTTTTGCTCCTTTTGTTGAAGTAGCATTCTTGAGTTGAATGATTATTCTTGTTGCAGATTGCACAATCCTTGTTGAAGTAGCAATCTGAGGTCATATGGTTTGTTCATGTTGTAGATAGAGCAATAACTGCTGAATTAGCAATCTTCAGTGTTGTGATTGGTCATATCACATCACTTGCAATATTTGTCTTCTGCATCACTTTCTTGTTCAAGCTTCTTGTTTTTCAGCTGCTTTTCATACTCTTTCAGCTCTTTCTCAAGTTTTGCTATTGAAGAACCTTTTCCACTTCTGGACATAATATCAAATGGTTCAGATGGTTTAGCAGCTATTTTTTATTGATGAAGCATAACCTTCACAGATTTCATGCTAGTACTTTTGATTGTTGAAGATTCAGCTAAAGATTTCTTTGCTTTGGCTAAGCTTTCAATAGATGTTGGCTCCTTCTGTAGATCTTCTACGGATGTATGTTTAGATGAATTAACAGTTGTACCCATACGATGATGATCTACTGATGGTACTTGAATCTCACCAATCTTCTTCTTCCGTAGAAGATCTGCTGAATTTGTGGATTTGGTCTTCCTGTTTTTTTCTGCGGAAGTAGTTTTTACTTCTTCCGTAGAACTTACACTTGCTTCAGCTGCAGACCTTGGGGATGTTGGTTGGTTGACTTGCTGCTTGTTTAGCTCTTGAATTCCAGCATTCAATTGAGTTATCCTTTTGATAGTCTTCAGCAAGTTTCTTTGTTGAGGTGGATAGGGTACTTTGATTTCTTCAAGCACTTTTGGTATAGAAGGTTCAAACACCAAACTTGTTCCCTTACCCTTATCATCACCATGTTGTTCAACATGATCATCCGGCTCAAACAGATCATCACATCCATTAAAATCAAAATCTAATTCATCTTGTTGTGATACTTCTAAGTCAGTTGCTTCAGTTTCACTTACCTTAGAATCATCACCGTTTTCCACTTGATTATTATCAGTTTTAACTGTATTATTGGTGCTTTGCCCAAAATGGTTTGATAAGCTATTAGTCATAGAATTAGCTAATGTGGTATAATTGTTATTTTCAGGTGGTGGAACATTATGAAAACTCAAACCTGACATGTTTTGTGATTCAATATGAGAATTTAATAACATTTAATATTGTTGAGATGACAGTTGAAGCTTCTGGAGTTTCACTTCAGTAGAGACATGTTCTATCATTGATTTTGTTAAGGATTTAGTAAAATACTCAATTTGTGCCTTTAAATTATAATTTTCTAAAACAAGTTTATCTAAATAATTTTGTAAGGATGTAATCTTTATTTGATAAAGTTTATGTTTCCTTACATGAGATTCATTTAACACTAATGTTTCTTTTACTTTATTGGCAAGTTGTTGAGCATAAGTTCTATATCTCTTAACTTCCTCAATGCAGCTGTATGAACATAATCTTTCCCTTACCTCTCTTGACATTGGTGGGACTTTGTTCTCCATGTCGGTCATAAGTGCTTGACTTTCTTCTAACACTTCCTTCTCATGTAAGCTCCAGTCATAAGTACCATCTTGCAAGATGCTTAACCCAGTCTCTTGGTTCTTGCTTGAGCTTGCTGCAGATGTACTTGTGGTTGGTGGGGATGAGTTGGTGAGATGAGGTTGATTGAAAGACCTTTGATTTGCTTGATGATTTTGTTGCTGATGTTGAGAATGTTGATATTGTTGCTGAGATAAGGATTGCTGGTTGCATTCCCTTGAAAAGTGTCCATATAGATTACACTTGAAATATCTCACTTTTGATTTATCAACACCTATCTTTGTTGTTCTCCCCGAAGCAAATAGCCCTTTGTTTCTCCGTAGATACATCTTTGCCCTATAAGCAATCATTGCCATCTGCCACTGCAAATCCATCTCTTCTACTTCATCAGGATGAAGTTCTTCTAGATCTTGCTGGCAAAAATGGGCTGGAGTTAAAGTGCTCCCTAGGTATGCTTGGAAGCTTGAGCTGAATGCTGCAAATGCTGCTTTATGCTCTTCAGAATCAAGAACCATAGTAATTGGTTCTGAACTATTGTTGCTTTTGTTGTTTGAGGATGATCCCTTAGCATTTGAATTCTTTTCATCATCCTTTTTGCCTTTTGATTTGTTGCTAGAATGATGTTTAGATGATCTGGCTGGCCATGATGCATCGAACGCAACTTCTTCTTCTTCTTCTTCACTCATAGTACAGGAGCTGTCATTGTCTTCATTTGAAATGAAAGCACTTCCCACACTTTTTGATTCTTTAAAGTGATATGGAGCTATAGGTGCTTTAATGCGCTTATTTCTTGTTTAATCATCAAGTTCAAGAGCTTCAACTTTAGCCACGAGAGTATCAAGCCCAATAGCTTTTAAGTCAATGGTGTTCTTGAACACTGATACTGTTTGTGTCCAACTCTCAGGCAGATTATAGAGCATCTTCTTGTTAAGTTCCTCATTATCATACTTGAGCTCCAAAATGCTCATCTCAGTCACAAGCTGCATAAACCTGTGTAGCTGTTGAGGAACAGATTCACACTCAATATGATGGAATGTCTCATATTGGGATATGAGTGTATCCTTTCTAATGCTTCTTGTTAGGTCTGAAAAGAATAGTCTATATTATCAACACAGTCAAAGTCAACAAAAGTCAACGTCATGGTCAAATCGGAAAAGTCAAACATACGTGCTCGAGACGAAGAACCGAGATGAGACGTTGAAGATATATTAGACTAGGAGTTTTATTGTTAATAAATATATTTTGTGTCAATAAAATATATTTAATCTTGTTTTAGTTATTTTTATGTTTTATTTGTATTTTCCCTAATTAGTTCAAGTCTAGGGGCAAAATGTGTCACTAGTGAATATTATATTCACTATAAATAGTTAAGTTGTAATTAGGGTTGGGGGAGCTTGAATGAGCCAATTGATTTGAGGATTTCCACTTTGTAATATCAGATTCAAATCATTTAGACCAAACAAAGGTTTGTTGAGTGTTCATGAGGTGTTCATCATTGTTCATCTCTATTTTATAGTGTTTGATCTATATTCTTCATAAATATCATTGATATTTGTGTTTTCAGTGGAATTTGTTTACGTTTATTAATCAATTGTACTGTTATCTCGATCAAGAGGACCAACACTTCTGATTTTATCACTGCCTTCACACAACGTATGTAAAGTTTTCCATAGTGAGTTTGTTGTTTTATAGGCTTTATACCTAACAAGAAGGTCTTCAGGCACAGCCATAGTAAGCATACTATAGGTTCTGATATCTACCTTGACTTTCTTTGCATATTCAGGTGATAAATCCTTTAGACTAATTGGCTGATTGTTATCTTTATAATCAGGTCCTAGAGCTGGTGGAATGTATGGACCCTCTGTGATTTAAGTCCACAGATCAGAATCAGTATAATTTATATGGTTCCTAAAACGAATTTTCCATGTTTTGAAATCAGCTTTGTTCTCCAACTTTGGAGGTTGGTAGGCTGATCCAACTACTGAATTACTCATGTTTAGATAATTGATGACAACCTCTTACTTATCATTTAATTAAGACAGTTATATCACAATTACTCAAAAATCTCAATAAATTCTCTTTTGAAAATTTAATTAAGAATATTTAATATTAACTATGTTCAAATAAAGTTTGAACAATTGTTATCAACTGAACAATAACTCAGATCTATGAATTAAAACAAGTTTAATGTAGATTTGAGTTGATCAGACAATGAAAAAGTATCAGCTTGCTCAATTAAATAACTTTAATAATTGCACCAATTTATTAATTCAAATATCTTAAATATCTATTAATTAGTTAATCACGTAAGTGAATTAATTGTTTTGTTCAAAAATACGATCGATGAAGAGTTTAATACCTTCGAACATATGAATAGACCCTAAAACAATTTTAATAAAAATCAATAGATGTAACGCCCCGAAATTTCCCGAAACAAGCCATTTAATAACAATGGGCTTTTAAGGGTTAATTTAATAAATAAAGGGGTAAATTAGTGGGTTATGGACCAAATTAGCCTTAATGGGCTAGGTTTGATGGGTTTAAGGGCCCTTAAACAGCCCTTAAACCATGCATGATCAGATCCATTCACTCATTACAACCCAGCCACAAAATTCGTAGAGAGAGAAAGTAGAGAGAGAAAGTGAAGAAAATCAAGATTTGGAGTTTGAAGGGTTGAAGGATTGGAGAGCTGGGTGATTGGAGCAGCAAAACACAAGGAAAGAGCAACAAAACAAGGTAAGAA
>BJCO01744187.1:0-14900 GCA_018326465.1 Flaveria floridana | reverse complement strand
CTATTACTTGGGAAGGTCACAAAGGGTGTAGATGAGTTAGATCCAGATGATCTACACTCTCTTGCAAAGTGTCCAAGCCTATGGCACTTGTGACTCCTCAACTAGCTCTTGTCAAAACCAACTTTGGTTTTGCCAGAGAGACCTGGGAATTTCCTACCAGTTCTTTTGTAGAAGTTTTGAGATCTGATATTGATCATTGCCACTTAGATCAAAATATCCATCTCTTCCAGATCATCATCCGGAATTCCTTTCAAATCTTCCATCAAAAAGCTCAGATTATCACTGCTACCACCTGAATTACAATCCACACCAACAAAATCTTGTTCTCCAATGTTAGTAGAGAAATCAATATGCTCATCATAGAACCTTCTGATGCAGCATACTCTGACTCCTGACCAACCAGTGCAGTGTTGCCTGGTACAAAGTCATCAGTGAGCTTTCTAGAGGAGGACAACTTCCTTTTCTGTTCTATCTCTCTTTCAAATGTCAACAGTTTCCCATGAAGTTGGGTGAGAGATAGAGTGTTCAGATTTGCACTAGAGCGTAGGACAATAGTGTATGTGTCCCATCTCTCAGGCAGGGATCCGAGGAATCGGTTGTTCATATGGCTGTTTGTATATTCTTGTTTGACCATTTTCAACTCAGAAATCAAACAGGAGAATCGCTCAAACTATTGAGTCAGAGTCTCACCCTTCCTATGAGAGAATGTCTCATATTGCCGGGCAAGGATTTCCCTAGTATTTGCCAAAACCTCATCAGTTCTTCCAAATTGTTCCTTCAGAGCAACCCAGAGGTCATGAGCAGTTTCATGATGCATAAGCCCTGAATAGATTTCATTAGGCAGTGCCATGGCCAGAATTCCATGGGCTTTAGCATCAATTTCGAACAGCTTTAGATCTTCATCCGAATACTGATCAAGTTTCTTCGGAACCATCTCATTTGTCTCCAGAAGACTCACCATAGGCTTGTATGGTCCATGCACCACAGATTTCCAACATCCTGTGCTGTTAATAGACAAGTGATGGAGCATACGTCTTTGCCATATGTTATACTCACTCCTAACAAGCATCGGAGGTTTTGTTGAGGAGCCAGTATTGTGAGGATCATTTGTTGGTGTCGCCATTTCACAATTTCAAGCAAATTCAAAGTAATTTCAACAAATCTAGCTCAAAGCCACGTAGAACCTCAAATTAATTGACCAGAAGCAACAGAAACTCAAACTCTATAACCGATTCTTGCAAATTTGCTAATTCGATCAAACATAGATATCAAAAGAGCAGTTTCAATGATCAATTGTTATATTGATCAATGATTAACCTGCTCTGATACCATTTGAAAGGATCTCAGATCTAGTTTGATTAATTAGATTAGGATTTACAGCGGAATAGTATAAGAATTAGATCAAATTCAAGAAAGAACACAAATGATATTTCAATGGAACAGTACGGTTATAGAGAGAGAAAGTATTTCTGCAAAAAGGAATATTTCATTCAACACACGCTTCGGCATGATACAATTAGGTCATCTTTCCTTTTATAGGAAAGAATGACGTCAGCTGATGTCACTTGATAGTGACATCTAACCGTTATTACAACAACTACTGAAAGTGAACTAAACTACTGAAGATGTCTTACAACAGCTGACATCTTCTTACAAGAGAAGCTAAGTGTAAACTATAACTACTGAAACTATAACTACTGAAGCTACAATGTCTGAAGAACAGGCTCTTCAGACGTTTTACATTAAGCAAACTACTGAAATAAAACTACTGAAATTACAAAAGAAAACTACTAAAATGAAAGATGAAAAGATAGCTGTTTGATTCTTTTGCTACCATGAAAAAATGGCTTTTTCAGAAGTCTTTAATTCCTTCAAATCTGATTATCTAATATTGGCACAAAGTAAGTTTGATTCTTTTGCTACCATGAAAGATGAAAAGATAGCTGATTTTGTTGATCGAGTTTTGATGGTGACAAGCAATCTTAAGAAATATGATGACCAGCTAGGGAACCATGAGCAAGTCACAAAACGTTTGGACTCTCTTCCTCCACAGTGGAGTCCACAAGTTAGATTGTTAAAGCATGAAAGAAATTTTGTTGACTACAAACTCTTAGATGTTATCAACAAGCTAAAGTCATTTGAATTGGATATGAAAAGAAGAGAGTACAATCAATTCATGGATGATGATTCTATTGAGGATTTTGATCCTTTCAAAGAATTCAAGTTGATACTAAAAATGAGACTGTTGGTGATGTTGGTGCCTGTGCAAGCTGGTATAAAGTTCAGAAGCAACAGGATAGTGAAACAGATGAAGTGAAGCTGGAGGTTTAGGATGAAGGAAAGCTGAAGGGAGATGAAGCTGAGGAAGTTGAGAAGAGAGCTACTGAGGAGGAAGTATACAAAAGGAACACTCCCGTTTATCAATGTGAAAAAGCACTTGCTGCAGAAAAGATAGTTATGGGACTCCCCTATGATATAGTTCAAGACATGTGTTCTCCTCCCTGCAAAATTTATCTATTCGGTGTTTATAAAGAAAACAGGTTATTGATAGAAAATGAAAACAAGTTAAATCAAATAAACAAAGAACTTAAAATCAATGAGTCCAAATATTTTATCAAACTAAGAGAAGCTTTAAAAGAAAATGATCTTTTAAAAAGAAATCTTTTAGAAAAGAATGCCGAGATTATTGTTTTGAGCGAACGAGTCATATTAGCAGAATTTGAGACTAGCAAGCTTAAAACTAAACTTGACAAATGGATGATATCAGAGATGAAACAGGAAGAACTATTCTGTAAGCAAAGGGGAGCAAGAATCAAAACGGGTGTGGGATGTGGTGAAACTTCATATGTTTATCCTCCTCCAAGCACTCATTGTTACTCTCATCTGCCTCAACCTCATCCATCTAATGATTTGATTGAAGCTGCAGATACTAACAGTTTACATGCAGGTTTAAGCTGCGTTAATCGCAAAGAGATTCGAGATGAATATGATTTTTCTGCAGGTTTGGGGCTCATCAAGCAAGGATCTAATTTGCAAAATGATAATTCCACCTCTGATGCTTTAAAACCAGTATTAGTTGTTTCCATAACTTTTTTAATAAATTCAAGACAGGTAACATCCCTTCTTTTGTTCCTGTCAAGTTTGACAAAGAAGGAACAACTGTGGAATCGTCAAGCAATCATTTCTCAACAACATAAACCAACACAATAAGAGTTATCAACCAAGATCCATCGGAAGCTAACTTGTGTATACAAGCTTGGACAAACTCTGACAATGAATCAGAGGTCATCAAGTCACCTGAAGTTAACAAGTGTCAAATGCTTCCAAAAGTCAAATCAAGACCTATACTGATCTCATCTCTAATTGTTAAACAAACCAGCAATTTCTCAAAAGCTCAGCAAAAGCACTCACCATCTTCATCTGCTATCCATCATGATCTTCACAAATCTGCCTCTACGTCTAACAAGTCATCAATCATACAAAAATACTCTAAGAAGAATGTTCAGGTATCAGCTCTCGAAACATCACACATCAAATCACTGCCTAGTTCAAAATCCATATTGACAAAGCCTTAAAAGGTTCAATTTCCTGATATCCCAAAAGAAGAAGCTTCAAGGTTGTCAACAAGCTGCAACAACCTCAAAGCAGGCTTCACCCTCTCCTATTATCCACGGGACTACAAAGAACCAAAAGCCATTCAAGGCTTTCTTTAGATGTGGAAAAGAAGGTCATGTGCAAAAGAAGTGCCCTCAGGTTCAAAGGCAAGCTTCGGGAGGTAAAGATAACACATGTTGCTTCTTGGGTTCAAAAGGTAAAAAGAACATATCTTTGAATGGTTGGATAAAGAACAATCTATCCAAACTTTCTCATGTGAAGTCGGTTTCACGTGATTCAAAGATGAAAAAGACCAATGTTTCAAAAATAAAATCTCTTCGTTTGGGTCTTAAAAATAAAATGATTTCCAAATTCAATTCTTTCAAATCAAAAGTAATTGAATCAAAACAAATTTGGAAAATAAAACAAAAGGTTGAGAAGATAAATGATTTTCACAAGGGTGTGTTCTTAAGCAGGTTATGTACACCGATGAAAATGGAATACCCAGTACTATGAAGGCCTGGGTCCCCCTTTCCAACTAATCTGTTAATGAGTGCAGGAATAGTTCAGATGGACTGTTAGTAATCCAATTTACTGACAGAGAATGTTCCACATTCAAATTTGATGCGGAACAAATAGGTTATGCTTTTGGAATCTTATCCACATTTTGGATTCTTATCTATCATTCATAATCATTGCATTTTTCTTGGTATTTCATTTCTCATGTTTTTGCTAGCATAATTTGGAAGACATTCTTTAGTAAAATTCTATTTTCACTTCTATTTATTATATACTTACAAATTAAAAAAAATATAAATAAAAAATAAAAAATAAAAAATAAAAAAATAAAAAAGGAGAAATTTCTTTTTCTGTTTCATGGCAGTTAAAAAGAAATTTCGGAGGAGAACAAAGATTTCACGAGAACTAAGAACTTGATTGAGATGACTGAGAAATGATAGTATGTCTTCTTAGTTTGCTTATTTGCATGACTTGTACTTTATGAGAAATAATAGTAACTGATCTAGATGTTTGTATCACTTAAAATTCTAAAATCTGAAAAAGACAGTTTCATTATATGATATGCTTGGTAGGCTCAGCCAGAAAACGAAGTAAACAGTGATTTTGTAGCCTAACTAAAGCTTTAGAACTAGGTGATAAGGATCATCTCCATGACATCTCGACCTGTATAAAGTTACAAGTTTCGTTAAAAACGGGTTGAGAGTATCTGAATTCTGCCTTGATCCCTTCGATTCCCAAATCACCCTCACCCTAGTCCTGAATGACGCTTCCTGTAAGCTCTTCAGAATCCTTTTCGTGCTTATCTCCTCTGCTATGTGGAAGCATTGATCAGGAGTGATGATCTTCTCCGTTGTACATGAGTATAGACCTAAAGCTCTCATCAGCAAGCTCAGATGATCATATCCTATGTTATATGAAAGTATTGACCTTGAGCGCTCATCATCTATTTCCCCTTCAAATAATATCACAATAATTCTTACATCAAAGGTCATTGTCGAAAGCTCCACCAAATACTTTCGCATATATATGACATTCATAATGGTCCACAAATGATCATTGTCTATATCCATCTCAAGAAGAATCAAATCATTAAATCTCAATCTCTATGATTCTCAAATATCATTGTGCTTGTACTCAATATGATCTCGTAGAGTCACTCTTTATACTCAATAAGCCTTGATGACGGGATAAGTTCTTTGTCGGATGTCTGTTGGAACCAAGTTATCTAGCTTCTCTAATCAAACCTAAAACATGATAAAATCATTTGTAGGTCACTCGTTGAAAAGAATAAGTCATGGGTTTAAATTGGACAAATATACCGACAATCATTCTTGAACTGTTTTGCCTATCAAAAACTTAAAATTGTGATTAGATTCTACATCAGTGTGATCTCACTAACTTGGCAATATTTAATTATATCTTTGTGCTTTAGTATATCTTAAGAATGTGATCTCATGATTAAATCAATTCTTGGTTCTTGAATTATTAAAAAAAATCTTATTAGGTTAAAGTATTGTGATTAGATTTTATTAGTATTAAATTCCTTGTTTAGTTTTTCAAATTATTTTTCAAGTCTTCCATATTATACTATTGAAATGATATCATATTTTTCATGCATTTAATGGATAATAGCACACACAAACGAACATGGTTTTGCTTGTTTATATTCACAGATAAACACGGTTTTATTTGTATTGTTGAAATGATCTAATGAGAAAAGTGTAGAATGTGTTTGTGATTGTGTTACATATTTTTGCTACAAATGATAGCCGATCATTAGCTGAACAAAGTACCTAACAAGAGAACCTGTTCTTCAAGTCTGCAGAAGATACCGAGCTAGGATTCCTCCTACATCTTGTGAAACATTTAAGTATAGAGAGTTGGAAAAGCTGTTCCTAATCATTCCCAAAAGATGCACATGAAGAGAGGGACCATACAAAAAGGGGGAGCCTATGAGATGAAAGATCTTCATCAACAGATCATCAATCTAGGGGGAGATTAAAGATTATTTTTTTTTGACTTATCAAAGCTGAAGATGATACAAGACGGTGATAATGATAGACTAAGGGGGAGTATTGGTGGGTCTGAAAAGGATAGTCTATATTATTAACACAGTCAAAGTCAACAAAATTCAACGTCATGATCAAAGTCATCAGAAAACGTCAAACAGTCACGTTCGAGACGAAGAACCGAGACGAGACGTTGAAGATATATTTGACTAGGAGTTTTACTGTTAATAAATATATTTTGTGTCAACAAAATATATTTAATCTTATTTTAGTCATTTTTATATTTTATTTGTATTTTCCCTAATTAGTTTATGTCTAAGGGTTTAATGTGTCATTAGTGAATATTATATTCACTATAAATAGTTAAATGGTAATTAGGGTTTGAGAGATTGAATGGGCCAATTGATTTGAGAGTTTCCACTTTGTAATATCAGATTCAAATCATCAAAGATCAAACAAGGGTTTGTTGAGTGTTCATGAGGTGTTCATTGCTCATCTCTATTTTATAGTGTTTGATCTTATATTGTTCATAAATATCATTGATATTTATGTTTTTCAGTGAGATTTGTTTGTGTTTATTAATCACTTGCACTGTTATATCGATCGAGAGGACCAACAGGTTTTATAGTTAAAAGCCCATCAAAACCGAACCAATTATACAAAGAAACAAATACCACAACCAAAATCAGCTTCTTCTTCTTCTTGAAATCGAGAAAATTGTTTGCTTCTTCTTCTTTCTTCTTTCAGTCGAAAAGCAGGTCACATATGTATGTATATATGGGTGGCCATACTCAAAGAAATATTAAAATATTTGAGTTTTGTACCTTTAAAACTTAGGCCCCCTCTACTTTTGCTCCTTCCCCTTTCTTGCAAGATACTTTTTATTTCTCCTTTTATTATTTTCCTCTCTTTAACTTGACAAAAATTTCAGGTGTTACAAGACTGCCGTGGCGAGTTGATGAAAAAGCCAATTTCGAGTGTTACAAGACTGCCGTGGCGAGTTGATGAAAAAGACAAAACAACCACAAGACACACCTAAAGGCTTCTTCGAATGTGGGAAAGAGGGACACTACAAGAGAAACTACCTTCAATTGAAGAAGAATGACAATGGCAATGGAAATGGTGGAAATAACAATAACGCAGGCAACATGGATAACAATGGCAGAAACAATGGTGGAGCCAAGGGAAGAGATTTTGTCATGGGTTCAGGTGAGGCTCTAAACGATCCTGCTATTGTTACTAGTAAATTACCTATTTATGGTTGGTATGCTACTATACTATTTGATACTGGAGCCAATAGGAACTTTATTTCCACTAAGTTTAGTAGTCTTTTGAGTGATATGCCTTCTATATTGGAATCCACGTATACTGTAGAGGTCTCCGATAGTAAGCAAATTCACACCATGCACATTCACAAGGGTTGTAAGATAGAACTGGCTGAACACATTTTCAACATAGATCTTATGCTTGTTGCACTTGGGAGTTTTGACGTGATTATGGGTATGGACGGGCTATCCGAGAAGCAAGCAGAGGTAGTGTGTCATGAGAAGATTGTACGTATTCCTCTCGAGGGTGGTGATATCCTTTTGGTTAAGGGTGAAAGGAGTGGTGCAGTGATAGGCATCATATCATTCATGAAAGTGCAAAAGTTGCTACGCAAAGGTCATCTTGCTATATTGGCTTTGTAACTGACAAACAACAAGAGGAGAGGAAGATAGAGTATATCCTAGTAGTTCATGATTTTCTAGAGGTCTTTCCAGAGGACCTACCTGGATTACCACCTCATCATCAAGTGGAATTCCATATTGAATTGACTCCTGGAGCAGCTCCAATTGCAAGTGCACCTTATCTATTGGCACTGAACAAGCTGTAGGAATTATCACCACAGCTTCAGGAGCTATTGGATAAGGGTTTTATCTGACCTAGCTCATCGGCTTGGGTAGCGCTTGTCCTTTTTATCAAGAAAAAGGATGACATATTCTGGACGTGTATTGACTAAAGAGACTTAAACAAAGTCACGGTCAAAAACCGTTACCCTTTACCTCGTATTGATGACTTGTTCGATCCACTCCACGAATCCAGTTATTATTCGAAGATTGATTTGAGGTCTGGTTACCATCAATTGAGAGTTTGAGAGTAAGACATCTCAAAGACTACATTTAGAACTCGTTGTGACCATTACAAATTCTTGGTCATGCCATTTGGGTTGACTAATGCACCAGCGGTATTCATGGACCTCATGAACTGAGTGTGCAAACCCTACCTCCATCAGTTTGTTATCATGTTCATCGATGATATGTTGATCTATTGTAAGACCAAATAGGAACACGAGGAACATCTACGCTTAATCTTAGAGCTGCTTAAGAAAGAACAATTGTACGCTAAGTTCTCTAAGTATGACTTTTGGATTCGAGAGGTGCAATTTCTACGTCACATTGTTAATGAGAAAGGAATCCATGTGAATACTGCAAAGGTTGAGGCAATAAAAAATTGGTCAGTACCCAAAACGCCTAGTGAGTACGGCAATTCCTTGGACTGGGAGGATACTATCGACGCTTCATTGAGGGATTTCCAAAAATTACTCAACCTCTCACTGCTTTGACTCATAAAGGTACCACATTTAGATGGGGAGAGAGTCAAGAAAAAGCTTTCTAGTTGCTTAAACAGAAGCTTTGTAGAGCACCGATATTGGCATTACCAGCAGGAAATGATGACTTCGTAGTTTACTGTGAAGCTTCTATCCAAGGACTCGGTTCGTCTTGATGCAACATGACAAGGTGATAGCCTATGCCTCGATACAACTAAAGGTGCATGAGAAGAACTACACCACCCATGACTTGGAGCTAGGTGCAAGGGTTTTTGCCTTGAAGATCTGGAGACATTACTTGTATGGTACCTAATGCACTATTTACACCGATCACAAGAGTCTTTCAGCATATCTTTGAGTAAAAAAGAGCTGAATAAGAGACAACAACGCTGGGTAGAGTTATTAAATGACTATGATTGTGCTATTAAGTACCACCCGGGAAAGGCAAATGTGGTTGTTGATACCTTAAGCAGAAAGGAAGCTATTAAACCCAGACAAGTGCGAGCTTTACAACTTACTATTAGCACTCAATTTCCTGAACAGATCAAGGAGGCTCAGACTGAAGCTTTGAAATCAGAGAATGTTGAATTTGTATCACTACACGAGATGGATAAGCAATTCAGGGTGAAAGCCGATGTAATCCGTTAATTCATGGATAGAGTTGGGGTACCTTCCTATGAAAATCCAAGAGACTTATTTATGAGTGAAGCACACAAGTCTAAATATTCTATACATCCTGGTTCTGACAAGATGTATCATGATTTGAAGGCGCACTATTGGTGGCCTAATTTGAATGCGATGCAGCTACATACGTGTGTAAGTGTTTGACCTGTTCTAAGGTTAAAGTGGAATATCAGAAGCCATCTGGGTTATTGCAACAACCTGAGATTTCTTTATGTAAGTGGGAAAAAATTTCTATGGATTTCATTACTAAGTTACCTAGGACTTCTCGCGGTTGTGACACGATATGGGTAATCGTGGACCGACTGACTAAGTCTGCTTACTTCTTAGCGATCAAGGAAACTGATAAAATGGATAAGTTAACTAGAATTTATCTGATGGAGGCAGTTTCGAGACATGGTGTATCGATCTCGATTATTTCTAATTGTGATGCTCGTTTGACATCCCATTTTTAGCAGTCGTCACAGAAATCATTGGGTACACGTATGGATATGAGCACTGCTTATCATCCACATACCGACGGACAAAGAAAGCGTACTATTCAAACCTTTGAGGACATGTTGCATGCTTGTGTGATTGATTTCGAGATAAATTGGAAAGTCCATCTACCATTGGTGGAATACTCATACAACAATAGTTACTGCACCAGTATTAAAGCAAGACCAATGGAGGCGATGTTTGGGCGAAAGTGTAGATCATGAATTTGTTAGGCAGAACTTGGTAATAGTCAATTGACTGGCCTCGAATTGGTGTATTAAACTATCGAGAAGATCGTACAGATATGAAATTGTATGGCTGCAGCGCGAGATCGACAGAAAATCTTAGCAAAAAAAGGATGGAAACCTTTGGAATTTCAAATCAGCGACAAAGTTTTGCTGAAAGTCTCATCGTGGAAAGGTGTGATCCAATTCGGCGAAAGAGGCAAGCTTAATCTGAGATAAGTTGGACCATTTGAGATTCTGGAAAGAATAGGTCCAGTGGCGTATCAATTAGACCTGCCTGATTTGTTGAGTGGAGTTCACAATGTATTTCACGTCTCTAATCTAAAAAGTGTTTATCTGATGAGACTTTAGTTGTACCACTCGAGGAGGTGCAAGTAGATGAGCAATTACGCTTTGTCGAAGAACCGATTGAGGTGATGGATCGTGAGGTAAAGACCTTGAAGCAGAGCAAGATCCCTATTATAAAAGTTTGATAGAACTCAAGGCATGGACCGGAATTCACATGGGAACGTGAGGATCATCTGAAAATTTAAGTATCCTCATCTGTTCAAAACGACGAAAACAGCCGGTGAAGGTATTGATTAAATTTCGTGACGAAATTTCTTTCAACATGGGGATGATGTGACAACTCACCCGAAACTCACCTAATTTCCTTCTGCTATTACAGTGCCAATGCAGTAGACCAGTGATGTAACACAAACATATAACGCAATTTTCGAGACAAACATTCTTTCAACATAGGGATAATGTGTCATCCGGTAATTTTCCGTTACCAAACTCCATTAGTTCCATTAGGTCTTACGTACACGTGTTGTGAGCACACACTAGTTGTCATTGAATGTTGGTAACTTAATAACAATTATCAATAATTATCAGATAGTAATTTAATTAATAATAATTAATTATTAATTTATGATTATGTGATTTACTAATTTTAAATATTGTTTGTGAATTTTACCTTGTAACGTGCCAATATGTTATATTGGATTCGTGTGTATTGTTGTTATCTAAAATATATGATTATTATTGTCAAATAATAATATATATTAGTTTTGTGGTTAGAAGTATTTAAAGAGTGTTTAATAAGATTAGTTTTTTAAAATTTAGACAACGAGAGTTACTTTCTAATTAGCATAAAACTAAAAATTACCAAAAAGCAAAACCCTAACCCCCTCCCACACCTCATATCGGCCGAAACCTCACCAAACAATCCCTCCCTTGCGATTTTGGTCAAGAACAAGCACAAAAAAGTCAATTTTGATTGGGATTCAAGTGTTAGAAGTGTTTACAAGTGCTAATCACCATTTAAACACACCTAAAGGTAAGTATTTATCAAGTTTTTATGGTTTTTGATTCATGATGAACCCTAATTCGAAATTGGTGAATAAAAGTTGAAATTCATGATTGTTTGATGATGATATGATGTTAGTTATGTTATATGAATGTTAATCTATGTGGATTACGCAAGAAATTCATGGATTTTATATGTTGTTTATACTTTGCTATAAGTAAAAACTTTTAGATATGAGATTTGTGAATTAAGATGAATAGATGATCTTGGTTGTGTCTAGATGATTGTTATGAACTTGATTAGGTATGAAGTTAATGATTCATGAATGAATTGGGTGTTAGATGTATTTTTGGTGTTACTTTCTTGAAAGGGAGACTTTATTTATGTAGATCATTGGATATTATGAATTGAGCATGTTTATGAATTAGGATCACGTTAGAATGCTTGTTGATGATGTCTAATATGGTAGAATGTGCTAATTGAGTTGTAAGATGCTTGATGCACTACTTGGGAAAATTTAGGTTCTTATGGAATATACATGATGATAGATTGTATTAGATGATTATGGAACCATGTTTGGGATTATGATAGATTATGGTGGTGTATGATTTATTAGGTAAAATTGTAATTATGTACTTCTTGTGATTTGTATGAGTTGTATGATAAACTATGGTTGCATGATGAACTTTATAGAACTTGGGGTTATGATGTGGCATACGTGAACAACTTGTGTGATAATCCTGTGTGATGAATTGTTATATTTAATCAAACAAAAATTCAATTAACATGTCACCAACAGGCCAAACGGGTCAACTAGGTTGTTATGAATTAAACTACAATGAATCGAATACTTTGAATCAAGAATGAAAGATGAACACAAATCTTACTATCGACTAGAATTACAGAGAAGTATACATTTTAATGAATGAATTACAATGACCTAATTAACTCCCTTTTCTTCCCCCAAATCAGGTTGTTAACGGTAATTAACAAACTAATCCATGTTACTATTAAACCCCTAACTTTGAACATAAAGTCACAAATGACCCCTAAACTTTCTAAACAATACAAATACAAACCAAAAGACTAAAGTTGACTTCAATACAATATCATATCAACAATCTCCACCTTGAAGTCAATTTATCAAACTCCTAGTGCATCCAAACAAAACTAAAACTTGAACTTAGACAATGATTTTGTTAACACATCAGCTGCATTAAAATCAGTGTGTATATGAGCAACATCAGCTTCTTTAGAACTTACCACTTCTCGAATGAAGTGATGCTTCACCCTAATGTGCTTAGTCCTCTCGTGGAATACAGAGTTCTTAGTCAGCTGAACAGCCCCTTGATTGTCACAAAAGACAACTACATCAGCCACTAAACCCAAATCAGTCACAAACCTCTTTAACCATAAAGCTTCCTTCATTGCATCAGTAAGTGCAATATATACAGACTCAGTTGTTGATAAAGCAATAACTGATTGCAATCTTGCCTTCCAACTCACCAAGTTACCAAGAAACTTGAAAGCATACCCCGTAATAGACCTTCCCTTGTCTAAGTCCTTTGCATAATCTGAATCTACATATCCAGTAAATACTTTACTTGACATGTTCTTCAAACCATACACTAGACCATAGTCCCTAGTTCCATTCAAATATCTTAGCAACCACTTTACAGCAGCCTAATGACCCTTACCAGGATTAGCCAGAAATCTACTCACAATGCTTACACCATAACTAATATCTGGTCTACTACAAACCATCAAATACATCAGACTTCCCACAGCACTTGCATAAGGAACTTTGGCCATATAATTCACCTCATCATTAGTTATAGGACTATCTGCATTTGACAACTTAAAATGTGGTGCAAAAGGTATACGTACAGGCTTACTCTTCTCCATCTCATAATTCTTTAAAACCTTTATTAAGTATGACTTTTGACTCAGCTTTAACTGTCGATTACTTCTGTCTCTAGTTATCTCTATACGAATGATCTTCCTAGCCTCACCAAGTTCCTTCATCTCAAACTCCTTCATCAAAAGTTGTTTAGTAGCTGTAATTTCATCTCTATCCTTACAAGCTATCAACATGTCATCCACATACAATAGCACATACACAATTTGATGACTCTCACACCCTTTCATGTACACATAACTATCATAATCACTCCTCTGAAACCCATGAGTTGTAACATAGTCATCAAATCTCCTATACCACTGCCTTGGAGACTGTTTAAGTCCATACAAGGACCTCTTCAACAAGCACACCTTAGACTCTTCCCCCCTTTACCTTAAACCCTTTAGGCTGAGACATATAAATCTTTTCATCTAGATAGTCATGTAGAAAAGCTGTTTTCACATCTAGTTGTTCTAACTCCAAATCTTGACATGCCACTATAGACAATATCATTCTAATAGATGTATGCTTGACTACTGGTGAAAAGATTTTGGTAGAATCTACACCAGCTTTCTGTGTATACCCCTTTGCTACTAGTCGGACTTTTAATCTAGGTGGATCCCCTAGAAGTGTTCCATCCTTTATTTTGTATAACCACTTGCAAGCAACCAATTTCTGATCAACTGGCTTCTCTACCAACTCCCATGTTTCATTTTTGTGTAATGACTCTATCTCTTCCTCCATAGCCTTAAGCCATTGTAATTTCTCACCTGAAGCCTGAGCTTGTTCAAATATGAGGGGTCCTAAAACAACATCTTGCTCTGCTGATATGAATGGCACAGCTGATATATCATCTCCATCTCTGAACCTGAGAGGAGGCTTTACATTCCTCTTAGGTCTATTCTTAGCAAGGTTGTATTCAGTGTCACCAGAAGAGGTGTCTACACTCTTTGACTCCTCACCTTGAGGTTGAAACTCCACCTCAACTTGAACTTCACTTGAATCTTTATGACCAGAGGTGTCTGAACCACTTTTATTCATGACATCTCTATATACTAAAGATTCATTAAAGGTTACATCTCTACTAGAGATCACCTTAGAATCATTTGTTGAATCAATAAGAAGGCTGGTGCAACTAAAACCAATTCACTTAGACAATTTTTGGTACTACATATAAATGCTTCCGAAGCTTAGCATGAAACTTACAAAGGTTGTAAAGTACTTCCAAAGACAAAGTGAAACATCAACTTCCAAAGACAAAGCTCTACTTCCAAAGACAAAGACATGCTTCCGAAGATAAAGTCTTAAGAGAAGAAACTAGAAGACTACTTCTGAAGTATGAAGTTCATCAAGCCTCGGAAGAAACAGTCTCTTCCAAAGTATAAGTGGTCTCGGAAGAACTTGTTCTTCCGAAGCCAACTTATCCTTCGGAAGACTCTGCTATGTACCAGTGGACATAAGTATGGACCTTCAGACACTCTGCTGCAGACCTCTAACAAACTACATGGCGTTTTCTCAAAAGCCATGTAGTTGACCATACTTTATTCCACTGTTTACCTTTATTAGGTAGTACAGTTACCAACTTAAGTTAGTAACA
>BJCO01744186.1:0-19722 GCA_018326465.1 Flaveria floridana | reverse complement strand
GATTGTTATTAGTTATTACTTTATAATTATAGAGATCAAAAAGTCAACTCAGTTGCTTATGAACTGGTTGACTTTGATTATGTTTTATCTCAAACGGATCAGTTCAAATAGTTTATATAAAAAAGGGACAGGCTAAACAGGTCGATAATCGATCAAAGTTTATTTAAAGCATACAACCTCTTAAACCACATTGTAGTAATATAATCCCTGTAATCATATTTAACGTAGTAGTTATTTATAAAACTCTTCAAGAGATCGACAAAAAGAGCTTGCCGCTTGACCAGACCAAGCCTGCCCCAAACCATTTGACCCGAACGACCCCTCCACCTGCCCTGCCATTATTGCCACCTCTACTCTATATTTGTGTTGAAGGATATCTAGGCATTTTACCAGCATAATTTTTTATTTAGGTTTATGGCATGCTGATGGCAAGATCAACGTACACAGGAATGAAATTAGCTAATCCAAATAAACGCCCATTTGTTCTTACTCGAGCTGGGTTTATAGGTAGTCAGAGGTATGCTGCCACGTGGACGGGGGATAATCTTTCTACTTGGGAACACCTACATATGAGCATATCTATGGTACTCCAACTGGTAAGGTTATGTTATCAGTTTTTAACTACTATTATAATTTTAAATCAGTTAACGTTATGTATATTTACGTTTTGCTTGGTTGTCATCCAGGGGCTTAGTGGTCAACCACTTTCCGGGCCAGACATCGGTGGCTTTGCTGGCAATGCAACACCCAAATTATTTGGAAGGTGGCTCGGTGTTGGAGCCATGTTTCCATTTTGTCGTGGGCATTCTGAAAAGGGAACCATTGATCATGAGCCTTGGTCCTTCGGGGAAGAGGTGAGGCCCTTTTCTGACTTCTATTAGTTTTAAGCAAGTTTATTATCCCGTTTTTTGAAGATTGATTTTTGTAATTGAGCAATATCAGTTGGCTTAAACTGAATGCTTGAATTACATCATCATCATCATCATCATCATCATCATCATCATCATCATCATTATTATTATTATTATTATTATTATTATTATGTAATATCTTAAAAACAAAATAGAATTTTTAGAAATTGTTATAATTCTCAGTATGTCTTATTTTCTTTTGTGATCAAATAAAAAAAAATTTGAACACCAATATTTTTTCAATGTTGGGTTCATTATGAAAGTATTAATTAGAACTTTTGAATGATCTAATTTGGTAAAAATACAATGATGAAGATAACGTGTTTTTACGTTAATTACGAAAATGCCACCTTGTAATTTCTTTCCATCAAACAGATTTGATTGTCTATAAGTGGTTATTTTTTTAAATGTAGTGGTTCTCATTTGAACCTGACACTATACACACACATATATAATAAGATTATGCAGAAAAGATCTAAACAAACAAACAAATATACCCAGTATGTCCCACTGAGAGTAGGGTCTGGGAGGGGTAAGTGGTGGCCAGTCTTTCCTCTATCTTGGGAGACAGAGAGACCGCTTCCAAAGAGACCCCCCGGCTCGACAACGATAACAAATATTTCATCCTTCAATTTTGTGTGCATTTCATAGTGTGAGGAAGTTTGCCGGTTGGCATTAAAGAGGCGATACCGCCTCTTACCGCACATATATACACTTTTCTACTTGGCACATACAAAAGGTTCACCTGTGGCAACTCCTACTTTTTTTGCTGGTATGCTTTAATGCTACAAAATTATTTTTTTTCATTTATCAGCGTTCAATTATGAGTTTGTGTTGCTTATATATCATTATATATTTTGCAGATTCCAAAGATTCTCAATTAAGAACAAATGAGAATTCTTTCCTGTTGGGGCCACTTCTTGTATATGCAAGGTTCTCTCTTTCTGTTTATTTTCTTCTAGGCATTATACAATTGTACATTCAAATTTTGATCCATAGATATTTGATGATCTGATGTTGTAATGTGGCAGCACCACGAGTGAACTCGGGGTTCATCAAATGAAGCATGCATTGCCTAATGGCACTTGGATGAGTTTTGATTTTGAAGACTCCCATCCAGTATGAAAAAACTCCCTAAAAAGAATTATATGAATGTCTTTTTTCTCCGTTTAATTGCAGTAGGTCAATGAATAGTTTCATAATTTTTTGGATTTTCAGGATTTACCAGCATTGTATCTACGAGGTGGATCAATTATCCCATTTGGTCCACCTCATCAACATGTTGGTGAAGCTAATCTAGATGATGATCTTTCGTTGCTTGTTGCTTTGGATGAAAATGGTATCAATAGGCCACAAACTCTCTCTTGTTTCTGATGAATAGTAAATTTATATATTATGATTAGAATAACAATGTTGTTACAATAATAATATAAATCTTTTAGTTAAAAACGTTTTAGGAGGTTGTATGCAGTAAAATTTTGCCTTTGCTATTTTTTTAAATTTGACCAGTTTGAAAATCGACCCATTCATAAGCTTATGGATTGAAATCACCACCTGTAAACAGATTATATAATTGAAATTCTAATTGCAGGTAAAGCTGACGGTGTTCTGTTTGAAGATGATGGTGATGGCTATGAATATACTAATGGAGGTTATCTCCTAACAACATACATAGCTGAGCTCAAGTCTTCAGTTGTCACAGTTAGGGTTTCCAAGGCTGAAGGATTGTGGGTGAGGCCAAATCGTCGCTTACATGTACACCTATTACTAGGTGAAGGAGCTATGGTATGTGTTATATTTCTAATTTGTCTATTTTATGTTTTTCCATTTTTGGTTTTTCATCTTTTACTTTCTGCTTTCAGGTCGATGCATGGGGTACCGATGGAGAAGATCTGCAGATCGTTATGCCATCAGAAAATGAAGTGTCAAAACTAATTTCAGCTAGCAAGAACAATTACAAAATCCGGATGGGTAAGTATGCTTCTTTAAGATACTTTGTGTATGCTTTCACCTTGTTATTTAACAATAGTTTCTTGAATAAGTAAAACAAATACTCAATGGCATAATACTTACTGTTAGTTCATTGGATACAAGGGTGGGTTGGATCTAATAGCAAAGCCATTTGGAGTTAGAGCGGTGAAACTCCCCTTGAGGTCAAGGGTTCGAGCACTGCCTATGACGGGTTGGTGTAAATTAATTATACTATTGATTACGTGGAGTAGGATAGGTAGGGTAATATCTACCATTTAAAAAATCACTGGATACAACTACAAAAACCTTGAAAGTTGATTGCATTTTGATGTAATAGACTCCTTATATTCTAATTTAAAATGCAGAAACTGCAAAGATTATTCCTGATGTTGAGAAGGCGTCTGGACATAAAGGGGTTGAGCTTTCAGAAATTCCTGTGGAAATTAGAAGTGGTGAATGGGCCCTCAAAGTGGTCCCTTGGATCGGAGGCCGAATTATATCTATGGAGCACCTTCCTACCGGTAAACCTAATCTACTCATAAATTTTATTAATGTTAAAACATTTGATATAATTATATAAACATTGCAGATGATTGTTAGTGCCGAAAATATAAAAACTTATAATCTATTCCTAATCATATGTTTGAATTTTGTGACAGGAACTCAATGGCTTCACAGTCGGGTTGAAATGAATGGGTATGAAGAATATAGTGGTACTGAGTACCGTTCTGCTGGCTGTACCGAACAGTATATTGTGCTTGAGTGAGTTAATAGTTAAATCCTTTTTAATCTTGAAAAGTTACCTTCCATTATATTAAAAAATAATAATGCCAAATATGTACAGTCGAGATCTTGAGCAAGCAGGAGAGATTGAATCTCTAAAGATGGAAGGTGACGTTGGCGGCGGATTAGCTATTGAAAGAAATATATCAATTTCACAAGATAATCCCAAAGTCTTTAATATTGACTCGAGTCTTGTAGCGCGTAATGTTGGCGCTGGTTCTGGAGGGTATTCAAGGTATGTTTTCACGCTATGTTATATTTTCCATGTTTATACAAGTCATTTGAGCTAAATTTTGGGCTTCCTTACACGTGACTATTATTATTATAATTTCCTAGGCTTGTTTGTTTAAGAATACATCCAACTTTCGGTTTACTCCACCCAACCGAATCATATATCTCGTTCACCTCCATCAATGGGTCTAAACATGACGTATGGCCCGAATCCGGCGAGCAGTTCTATGAAGGAGATCTTCGTCCCAATGGTAAAGTTAATATGTCATTTTTTATTTTTTTTTTATAAACTTGATTTATTTTTCTGTATGATATAAGTATATAATCTGTTTAGGTGAATGGATGCTTGTTGACAAATGCCTTGGGTTGGGTTTGGTCAACAAGTTCAACATCGACGAGGTTTACAAGTGTCTTATACATTGGGATTTTGGGACTGTAAATTTAGAGCTTTGGTCAGAAGACAGGCCTGTTTCGAAGCAATCGCCTCTTCGTGTTTCTCACAGTTATGAAGTTAGGCGGATTCCGTAGAGTTTCAATCATAATGAAGCATGTGTTGCTTGGTATGTACTTGCTGGTTCTAGCGTTGTACTTTACTAGATAGTGATGTATTGCTCCCTAAAACAGTGCTCTACATCTCCTTGCATTTCAATAATAATTGATATGGAGTAATGTGTGTGACTCAAAAAATCTCAAAGTTTATATCTTTATTGTAGCTGAGTAAAAAAGACATCTTTTAGATAAAAAAAGTTTTCTTTTTCTTTTTTTTTTCTTTTTGTTTTTTTGGAAGCAGGATCTCCTAGCCAATTAATCACGACTTTCAAATCTACTGTTGAAGTATTGAAATTGTTAGTTTATTACATCTCAAATAACGAGCTAGTAAAAGAACGATTTGACTTCAGAGGTCAACGTTTTATCTTTCAAATCATAATTTATTAGCATTGAGCTGTTTTAGAACATTTTTTTCTAATATAGTTTCTGTTTCTATGAATCTTAATGAGGGTTTCCTACAGTTTATTCAAATTCCAAATGCTAGTGCATTAATCCTGAAGCTAAAAATTAGTTTGTTTGACCTTGAATGTCAAACTGTAATTTTCTGGGAGCAGAGTGAATGGTAGCACAGAATATGGAAGTCATCTTTAATTATTTCATAAAACTTGATATAATAATTATTTGAAGGTACTTTTCGTGTTAGATTCATGTCTATGTTCATAACTAATTTTATGTCATACTTTTGACTAATTTAGAATTAGTTTCTTGAAGTAAATTTGAAAGTCATCTTCCTGTGAGCATCATGTCTAGAATCCAACAAACAAAACAACCTGCAAATTACCTTTATATATAAAAGATAACTCATCATGGATTTCAATCACAGATGCAATATATTCATTAAACACAGGGGTCAGACACATTAACCCCTCAATAATCCTAAATGTCCAGGGAGATTGATATTTACACCGATATGGCGATATAAAATATATTTCTCTGAATCAAACCGTGTTAGATTCCCGATGAAGTTGAACTCTCCAAATATAGTAGCGAATATACACGGCATTAAGAGTCATAGCTAATCCAAACCCTAAAACTGAAGATAGCATTACTGCATAAATGGCCTTCAGTTGAAGCTGCAACAAACAAAATGAAACTGTTATGTACCATCCCAAATTTATGTTCTGTATATTTCTTCATATGGTCTGATATTCATGCAACTTACCCAAGAATAGAACAAGTGCATAATTATAGCTACAAGTGCAAATTCAAGAGCTGCGTAGGTCCAAATATACTCCCTGATTGCTGTAGTTGGAACAAGATTACAATAAGATTATGATGCAACATTTTAACGACACGAAATTTAAAACAAATTGTACCTAGAATAACTGCAAATGTAGATGATAAAAGACCAAATGTAAAAGAGAACGGTGCAGCGATCACAACAGCTTGAGTTTTCAGGTCATGAATCTGCAAATGATGACTTAATGTTATCACTAGGATTAATATACATATGAAATGGGACATAATCAATATTAGGTGACATGACTCACCAGAAGCTGCTCGAGGAAAAAGAAGTAACAAACCGTACTAATCAAAACGAGCACCACAAAATCCTGCCAAGCACTGCATAAACAAATAAATTAAGGAAATAAAGTTAAAGGTTAATTATCATCTAATTTAATATGATAAAATAACAACATTAGAGATTAAGAGTTATGCACCTTATGGTTCTTGAATCCAAACCCTGTTGATTTTGTGTGGTTATGTTTTGTGTTTGAACATAACTAGGCATACGAAGCAAAGTCACAGGTAAATTTGAGACTTCTTGACCACAAACATCACAATTTTTGTTCCCTTTGACACTAAACCACTTAACTGCACATTCTTCGTGTACAAGTTTAAGAGCACCTTTGCAGCTGCATTCCATTTTAAGTTGATTTCCTTCATCACATGTGTCGAAACAAATCCGGCAAACAGCTTCTTCCTCGTCGATCTCTTCATCATTTTCCACTTGTACAGGGCTGATTTGATCTTCATTTAACATGAAATTATCTCAATAAGTTAAAACTGAAATGTAGCTTATAGATGTAATTGAAATATGACAGTTGAACATACCATCATGACTGTCAATTTGATCATTATCTTTACGGATTGCAAATGAAACTGATCGTACAATGACAATGTTCTTCCCGGGCACAGAAAGGGACCTTGAAACAGGGGGTTGCACTGCCCTTGTCTGCAGGAGAGAGTGAGAGACAGATATTAGCGACTAGTACCAAGATTGAGTCCTAGGCAAGCAGATCTCATTGATTTTGTCAGCTAGAACTCTGGATTTCAAACAACTAAGAAGCTCACAACCTTTCTTTAAGGCTTCTTAAAATACAGCAATCGATTTTTAGTGACCCAACATAATAATTAAGACAACAAAGAAGCTCACAACCTTTTTTAAGGCTTCTTAAAACACAGAAATTGATTTTTAGCGATCTTAATAATTAAGACTGTTATAATATGTGTGTGTTTGTGTAAGTATTAACTTAAATTTACTTTCTTGTAAAAGTTTTTAAGTAATGCTCAATAGTCCATTCGTTTAGTTCCATTATATTTTATTATTTACATGGCCTATTAGCTTGATGGCACCTTTAAAACTAGCATAGTGAAATGGTGTCAACTTTCTTTGAAAGTGAATATTCAATTTTGCAACTTGAAGTCGCGAGAATTAGCTTCTAATGTTTGAATGAACATACTTTGCTTCTGTTAATATGACAATTTAGGGGTTAAATGGTCAGTTTTAGATAAAAATCCATACCAACAAGAAAACCAATCATCTAAGAGTAAATTAAAAGTAGTTATTAACACCTTTAGCTTAATTTGGAAGAATTTTACTCGCATTTAACATGTCCCTTCTTAAATTTATTAGGAAATCCTTCCTTTTTGGCCATTTTATCCGTTAATTCCTTAAATAATCAGACTACTTCCACTTCAAACATTATAAAGTTTACAAGTGTAATGCAATTGTCAGAAATATCTAACCTGTGTTTTTTGTTGTTCGTTATATGTCCTCGCTGAAATGGGTGTAGTGGCTGAAGGGGAGGGGTTTGTCCCATGTTTGACCGGAAGAGATGCACATCTTTTCCAATATAATGTTGACATGATGTTGCTCACACCAGGGCTTTCAGGTGGTGGCACATTTGTGTCAGGATGAAGAAGAGAACTACTTTCACCTTCTGCAGGAGTTTTCTTTTTAAAGCTTAAACCTTTAAAAATGCCCCGAGATGAGGTCCCAGTCCCACCATTGGATGAGATACCAGGAGACTGTAGTGAAGCTTTCCCACTTCTACTACTGCTAAAATGTGCATGTCTCGGGGGTATACTGAGGGATAAATCTGAACGACGAGGGCTTTTCTCAGTATTTTTTACTTCATTTCTGGATTCCTTCACACCATTACCAACCTACAAACACCAAAAACTAGTAATTTTGATATTACATAGATGAAGTGATATTAAGGAGTGATTAATGGGATCTGAATGATATGAGTTTGAAATCAACTTTCTAACACAGTTTTTCCAAACAAAGTTGGTAATCTGTAATCAATGGAACAAATTATGTTTTTTATTGTTTCCTTACATACACATCAAGTATTGCATTTAATATCCAAGATTTTATATTGAACCTAAGAATTGGTCACAACCAGAACATAAAAAATTAAACATTTTGACTATTTAACAATAACATTAAAAAATTTAACATTTGACAATTGAAGGGGGAAGCCTAGTATTTGCAGTATAAATTCAACATAGGTTCAAACAAATCAGTTATATAGTTATCATGTTATCATCCAACAACCATAATCAAGATACAAGAGGGTTTCTTCAGAAAAGAAAAAAAAACAAGATCTCAAAAAGCAACATTTTTTTTTCAAAACCCTAAAGATCTAGCATAATTTTCATCCTATTAAAGAGGAAAACAGGTCAACAACAATTCAAACCCACAAATCAAGAAAAGATCTTAAAAATTATTAAGTTTTCTGCAGGTTTATGACTAATATTTACAGCAGAAATCGTCGTAATGATTCAAGAAACGAATAATAACACAGAACAAGTAATTGCAGACTCTAAATCCAGTACCATTGATGAGATTTAGGGTTTACAGATCACAAGACAACAAATTTGAGCTGAATCTACACATGGGTGATCGATAACAGTTCAAGAATCACACAATAGCACAAAACCCACAAGCAAAGGTTGCAAATTTATCACAAAACAGATGAAAAAAAAGCAACGATAAGACAAAAGAAAAACCTCTGAAGTGTTCTTATCATCATCATTAGCAGCTTCGTTGCGAGTTTCGAGGGATGTTTGCATCATCGATACGCGAACAAGGTCCAGTGCTGGAGTGCTGGAAATAATATTATTATTACTCATCTGCACCAAAGAGAGAAGAACCCTTTTTTGTATGTATGAAAATTTAATGCTTTTGAGTATTTTTTTTAAGAAATATTTCGAGTACACGTTTTGTATAATGATTATGATTTTTGTCTTAGTAACATTAAAAACAGGTGAAGTGACCAATGTTTTTGGACAAATCTATGATTTAGTTGCTAATTATTTTATTAAATTTAGATTTTATTCAAGTAAATTAGATAACTATGTATATATTTATTAAATTTGTCTATTAACACGCCGTATTTGTTTTTGTTGTATGTATAATACAACTTGCTATACAAATCTGATTACTATACAGATTATGTAATAACTTTTAAAAGTGAATTGCAATGTATCTCTTTTTAATTTCTATGTTTGCTTGAAGATTAAATATAAACGTACTAAACTCAATTATTATTGCATTTTAAAAGTAATAATGTAAGAAATCAAATAGGTATGCTTTACGACAAAAGAATACAAGATAGATGCGAAAATTAAAGGAAACTACTCATGCCTACAGATACATGTAAGAAGTCAAAACTGGGACCCAAAGAAATTCCTCTATACTTCTTAGCTCTTAATGTAGATGACCTGGATTTAAAGTAAATGAAATTTGAGTTCTTTTTTACAAAATGGCACTATCATGATTGGTAGATTTCTTAAATGACAAGAAAATATGATACGGATCTAAAGGAAAATTTATGCATTTTGGTTTAAATAAAACGAGTTACCGATGATCCTTACCTTAAGTGGTTGAGTTGATATACCACAAACAAATAAAAGTACAAAGGTTTTGAGTTTGAGTTTCACTTGAAGCAAAAATGTTTTGGGTTGCACCAGTGTGTTTTTCCAGTTATAGGTTTCCTTTTAAGCGAGTTGGGATGAGGTTCGGGTTGGGAATGGATAGATGAGCCCAGTTAAAATAACATAAATTCTCTGAAACTGTATCGTACATTTACCGTTCAAAAATAATAATAATAATGCGTGTTTGATTTAATTTCAAACCAATCTACAAACCCGCTTAGCTATGCAGGATACGTAAGGAATAATGAGTTTAGCTTGCTTATTATAATAACATTTAAGAAAATACATTTTATGCCATCTTTAACTTTACCGTCAATCGATCACTTTTAAGTATACATCTATGTATTATAATAAAAGAAAGTTTTGAGTCCACTTATCATAATTTTAGACATCGTAAGCTTATTTTTTTCGCTTCTCTCTCCTATTAAATATTTACATTAACTATCAATTATATTATTTAATTATTTTTTAGATTAAAATAGTTTTTTAATAAATTAATTAAGAAATAGGTCTTTTTATAAATGCAATATCTAAGGAAATATTTTTTTGTATAACATAAGTAATTTTTCTAAAATAAAAAACTTTTAAAAAATACAAAATATTTTAAAAGCAGTGTTTTTAGAAAAAATATATTAATAATTAAAATTTGGAGTTATAATAAAAAAATTATAAAAGGACATTTTCTTAAAACTTTTTGATTTATAAAAAAATATTCTAATTTTAATAAAAAAACAAATGCAAAAGTTTAAAGGAAATTATATCATTGTTTTATTATTATAGTTATTACTTATAGATAATTTTAATCATTTTTTACTCAAAATATGATTTTAGAATTAATACTTTTTTGTTACTAACTATTTAATATTTATTTTATTCAACCCGTGTGATATACAGGATCCTATGTCACACCCGGCCTCTTATACCACCAATATTGTCCTCTTTGCCCATGAGAAGATCACGGATTTGCTTTTGGTTGCCCAGGTGAAAACTTCCCAGGGAGGTCACCCATCCCTAGATTGCTACCACCTGAGTACGTTTAACTGTGGAGTTCTCCTCTCATCCACAGCCAATACGCCCAAAACGCGTTGATAATATTAGAGACCAGACATTCCTTATGAACCAGGAATCTATCCTGTCCACGGCCGATGTGGGAGAGACCTAGACATTCCTTATGAACCAGGAATCTATCCTGTCCACGGCCGATGTGGGATAAATTTAGGGTGTCACAATCACCCCCCCCCCTTGAACTCATCGTCCTCGATGAGCCCGAGAAGTCACCATCCTCGGTGAGGTATGTCCCACATCCCGAACGGCACAGGAGTGGCTCTGATACCATTCTGTCACACCCGGTCTCTGATACTGCCAATATTGTCCGCTTTGCCCACGAGGAGCTCACGGATTTGCTTTTAGTTGCCCAGGTGAAAACTTCCCAGGGAGGTCACCCATCTCTGGATTGCTGCCACCTGAGCACGTTTAACTATGGAGTTCTCCTCTCATCCACAGTCAATACGCCCAAAACGCGTTGATAATATTAGAGACCAGACATTCTTTATGAACTAGAAATCTCTTCTATTCACGGCCGATGTGAGATAAATATAGGGTGTCACATCCTAACCTAGTATGTAAATAAAATAAGAGTAAATTGTCATTTATCTTCTTTTGATTTGGTCACATGTGTCATTTTTATTTTTTATTTTTTTTTGCATTTGCCTCCTCAAAATTTGAAAAGGTTATTATTTTCATCCAAAAATGTTAACGATATTATTTTAAAATGTTAAATATTCATCGTTAAAAGAATAATTATGCAAATTTTCATATGAAAACAATTTAATTTATATTTACGTGTTGCTAATAAAATTTCATTCACAGAATTCATGTTTTTTGATGAAATGACAATTTTTTTAAACCTTGGGGAGACAAATGTTAGAAAAAATATTTTTGGATGAAAATAACAAATGCGATCAAAGTACCATAGAGAGGAAAACGACAATTCACTCTAAAATAAAATTAAAGCGTAGGTTAAACGAGGTTGTATGTGTTCGAAAGTTTTCGTCTGTAGAGCAACTATCATTTTACTGTTCTCTTAAATTATTGTATGTCATGTCAACTAATTAAACTATAACTAGTAGTTATACCCGCGCGTTAATACGCAACGTGATAATGTATAGACTATTATTTTCTCGACTCACTACCAAACTTAATTTACTTCGAAACATAGAGTTATTTGAATTTATATATAAAAAACATATTATATTTGACGTCACTTGTTTTCAAACAAAATCTACATCGTAATGTAGACCAACTCAAAGCGCACGTAAAAATTAGCACGCAACGTTTTATATTTGACTCAACTCGTTTTCGACAAAATTTACATCATAACTTAGACGAACTCAAATTTACATAGACACGTACATAAAAATGATGAAGTGAGAAATTTAAAAGTATTTAAGTAAAAGTGTAAGACAGTTAAACCCGAAGCTTCAGAAACTTGACCCCGAGCTTCAGAAACTTGAGGGTTCAAAGTGATTTTTCAAAGTTTTATAATAATAGTAAAAAAATAAAAATTAGAGGGTTAATATGGCAATTCAAAAACTTGAAGGAATTTAGTTGATATGAAACTTTAGATTTATATATAAAAATAAAAAATCCTATGGTTTGACAAAATAATCATTTTACCTCCAACACTTAATGCATTAAGTACTTCTATTACGTAGAGGCTGTTTGATTTGCTTCTGATCCAATTAAAATGTCTGACCCACTGACCCGGTCAGATATTTTGACCGGTCAACGTGTTTGATTCTTACTCTTTCGCGGCTGACCCGATCCGACACCACTGACTCATGCATATTCTTCCCCTTACCCGGTCAGTTTTGAAACCCCTTACCCGATCAATTTTGGAATAACCCCTTATCCGGTCACCACCTTCTGACCGAGTAAGAGATTTCAAACAACCCTTAATATACTCAGTGCTTCCAATATGCCTTTTAAAGTATTGCTAAAAACAGAAAAAATAAAAGACACGTAAGAAACACTAAGCAACTTTGTTACTTTAAACGGCTCATTTTATTTTCTTTATCCAGTATAGTGCACATACATTATCAGCTGTAGGGTAACAGTTAGCAAACAAAGCAATTAAAAAAATCGTACAAAATAAAAAAATAAAATTTACCATCTTATTTTTTCGGGTATTTGTTTTTTGAACATAATGTTTCTTACACAAGGAAATGACTAGATTACCATCAAACTTTATAAAAACACATATCTTCAACAAAATCGTTTCGAGGGTCAAAATGGTCAGTTGGATCCTATAAAAATGTACCATGGTCATCAAGATGTACAGCCTCTGGGTTCACTTTCATAACTGCTAAGGTTTCTCCAGTTTGTGAAGAAATCTGGATAAACAAATCCACATTGTGTCCGGGATCCTACGGTTAGAATGCAAGAACAACGCTGATGCGATATCATAATAAAATCTGTGAATCTCGGGGTTCAACGCCATGCGAATGATCATAGCCGTCCATGCATCGGGCGCCAATTTCACAGCTTGCCAAAAGTACAACAAACCATCAACCACCCTTTTCAGAGTAGCATGGCCCTGTCAAAAGAAATATGCAAATATATAAGAACCAGAGTTTAGCAATATATGAACTGTAGTAACATATATGTTCAAACAAACCTCAGATTCCACTGTGAATCTTGGCTCAAGATTCTCATCAAACATGCAAGAAGTAACTTGATCTTGAAGAAATATATCGGCCACTTTGATTATATCACGAATGATAAAAAGACGAACCCTGAAAGCCTTATCAGATAATATAAACTTTAGAAGATCTTCGGTAGCAGCAACGACGGCATGCATATCGAAGGAATTCCCCTCCAGTGGACTTGAAGCAGATGGTTTCTTAGCATCGTCATCATCACCTTTCCCAGATTTATTAGATGACTGCTTAGATATTGCTGCCACCTGGATAAAACCAAAAGCTAAAGCATTAGGCACATTTAGATATTAATTAATGTGTGATTTGAGAATGAAAGAATTACCAGGCGTTCTAGACGATTCCATCTTACGGAACCATCATTACGGATAAGGAGTTCTCTTAATATTTTCCTCATGTCGGGGCTGGGGTCCACCAGAAGCCGTCCAATGACAAAAGGGTAAGCACTTTCAACAACCTTAAAATCAGGGTCCAGTGTTTTTGCTGTCCCTTCAAGTGAGCCTAGCGCCCTAATTACCAACGCATAATCAGGAGGAAGAGAGAAGTTGAATTCATACATAACATCATAAAGTTGGTTCATTATTGCCTGCCATTTCATTTAAAACAACAAAGGTCAAATCTTTCTGTGTTTTGACCACAAAACTCAAGAATCTTTTGGACAAATATCAATGGTACAGGGAATGTCACAGCCCGCACCAATGCTACTTGAAACTATTATCAAGTTGTATAACTGAAGTAATTTTGTTTCTTTAGCATTAAATACCATAAGAATATAATATAATTATAAATAGAACCTGGAAATCTTGGGACTGCCTGGTGCCATCACCAAAAGATGCTTTAAGTGCATCAGAAACCAACTGCATGTCGACCCCTTCAGGAAGAAATCCCAAAGAGAGAAAATCATTGGCCAAACCCAGAGAGTCACGATTCACAAAGTGCACAAGCTGAAATAATTAAATAAAAAAGAACTCAGGAACCAAAACTCATTGGTGTATTTTGATTGAACATTAGCAATGCAACTAGAAGACAAAAGGTTAACTCAAACACTTTATACTATATGTTAAGCAGTAATATTTGCTTAAGAATACAAAAATAACAGTAATAAAAGTTACCACTTGGATAAGTCCAACACGATAGTGACGCGGTATATCCCCCATCATCCCAAAGTCAAAGTAAGCAAGAGCCCCATCCTTAGTAGCAACAAGATTTCCCGGATGAGGGTCAGCATGAAAAAACCCCACTTCAAGTAATTGCATCAGGGAACAGTACAAACCCTAAAAGGCTAAATTCAGTGAACATAATAAACATTCTGGTCCAACTGAACCTTCATGAAATAATGCACTTCACCAAACATAAAAAGGGTGATTTACATTGAAAACAAACTTTATACCTTTTTCCTGATGTTAGCAACAAAATTTGAAATAAAATAAATAGAGATTAACCTACAGTTTATTAACTGATTTTACATGTATATTACTGATGTGGCACTGGTAGTAGTTGTGTAGCATATATATGCACTAAAAATGTCAAATAAGACGCCACGTCAGCACGTTGAACAGGTGATCCATTGCTACGATGGTAATAAATGTAAACTTGGTTGCTAAATTCTGTAATACAATTTAGGCTTGTTTCTATTTTGTGCCTAATTTACAGATGGTTGCTAAAATATGGAAAATGTAATAAGTTTGTTTTTATTTTGTGCAGTTTGCCCAACATAAAAGCATATCAGAAGAGTTTATTTATTATTTGAGCACAAAAAACAACATAAAATTAATGTCCTTGACACCTTATCGATTAGTTCTTTTCGGTTTAAAGAGGCTGCCTTCAATGCAGCATCATTATTAAGCTTAATGCCATCCAGCCATTCCATTGTAAGCACAGCTTTTCGAGTATAGTTCCAATATATCTTTGGAACTTTAACCCATTTTTCTTTAGGATACGTATCTTCATGTTGAGCTGCATTAATTATCAGTATTTTATGCAAGATGACATCATGAAAATTTAAAACTGTAAATTCAAGCAGCACAATAGAAGTCAAGTAACCCATTTTGAATACCTGACTTGGTCAATCAGGTCCATATAAATAATCTTAAGGTACAAACAGGCTGAAGTGGTGGCAGCTCTCAACTCCCAATTAATACACATACAAATGTTGTTATAAAACCACATTTTAATAATTATAGCAAGGAACAAAGTGATGTATGCAGGACTCAGTACAATCTAATACCATCAGGTCTGTTTTCTTGAACAATAAAAAGAATAAACATTCACCGCCCAATTTCTGTTCTTACATATTCTTTCAAATTCCCAAAAGAAGACGACCATATCAATGATTACCACCCCAAAGCCATGTTAAGATGATATCACACCTTTAGCGTGTTAAATCTAATTATAATATAATCTGTTTCGTTTTAAATTTTGTTCTTTGTTAACTCTTGTGAAACTTGAGATTCATGTTCTCCACCTTCAGCTTTTCCAATGCTTTTCCTAGAATAAGTGAGTAAATCCATTTCTATTTTGCTATTTCTTTCATTATGTTTAATTGTGATATTTTTTAGGTATATTCATCAAATAGGCTGGTGCTGCTCATGATATGCAACTAAAACATGGAATACTAATTGAAAAAAAACCTCCTGGTGCTTCACAAATTAGCTATTAAGGTCAACACAAAAGATGCTGCATCGTAAAATTGTAATAACTAAAGATCACTTACAGACTCGGAAACCATAGAGAGAAGCAAAGCGCTCCGCATTCTGTCCTTCAAGGATGTAATCAATTTCTTCAAACATATGCCTGACCTATTCAATCAGAATCTTGGGCCACAAAAATTAACATGAATTCATTGAATTCGAAATAGACATGCATGGAAAGGTAAATTTCAAGTACGTACAATTCCATTTATTTTCAGTCATTCCATTGTGTAGGTGCTAAGATTAAGAGTGTGCTTTCTAGAGAAATAACTAAGAAGATGATATTTTTTACAAATTTACATTTGATCAAATGCATGTTAAGTAGTTAAAATCCTGATATTAATCTTATCGTCCAAATAAGTTCTACAAACAAATAGAACAGTTCTTAAGGCGGAAGTAATATCTATCTAATTTGGTACCTAACCTACATTTACGGTTTTATATAGCAACATTACTTCACATTAACTAATAACTAAACTCCACCCACATATATTGCAATGTTGAAGACGTAATCACCAGAAACTACATGACATGTATCACATGCATACTGATGATGTATTAATATAATTTAATGAAGCAACTGGAATATAATTAAGTAAGAACTAATTTGTTGCATTTGCAGAGGACTCACCGTCTCATTAACTGCTACAATTATGTCCTTCCTTGCTTTGGCAAATCGCTTTAATTGACCCCCAATCATGTTAAATAACAAGGCATCAAGGGTCAAAGAAAGTGACATACCAGGCCTTTGCACTTTTACAGCTACTAGCTCCCCTGTATGCAAATGAGCTGCAAGCTTGAAGTAACCATGAAAAACTATTAGGTTAACATCAAGAAGATGCAAGGAAAATAATAAGCTTGTTAAATTCCAACCAGCATAGTAACAAACCCAAAGTAAATACCTACTACATGTCATAAGCTCAAATTATCTAACCTTTATACACTTGTCCTAAAGATGCTGCCGCAACAGGCTCTGGGCTGATGTCTGCAAAAATTTCTGAGATAGGAGCACCTAACTGAGATTCAATGGAACGGATGGCAACCTTGGTTGAAAATGGAGGTATTTGATCCTGGTAGATGATCAATTTAGTAACCATAAGAATTGTAAATTGTAAAGCTAAAAAAATTCAAAGTCCTAAAAATGTCACAGATTTAGATATGTGCCTGTAGTTTAGCAAGTTCATTACGGTATACAGAAGGTAGTATATCTGGTCTTGTGCTAAGAGCCTGTCCAAGCTGACAGTCATAATGAAAGTAAATGAGATTGGTTTGGGTTAAGTGAATGTATCTGCATTCTGCAAGCCATGTAAATCAATATAATAAAGGGAAACTGATAACATAATATCTGATACAAAAGAGGACTTACCTTTATATAAAACGGACCCAACCGGATAAGAGTATCACAAAACTGCATCAATTGGAATAAAGTTATTAATGCTTAATAATTAACAAACCATAGGCTGTTACACATGTCATGATACTTGCTATTATTTCACTGCTAAATACAACATTTTGACCAATTGTTTACCTTTGCTGAGCGCTTCTTAATGTCATGAATAAAAAAATGTCCCAAGGTAAGCTTGAAAACCTCGTATGAAATATATGCTGCTCTATACAATGCCAAGAACGGCCCAAAACTATAGTACATTGACAGACGTTTGGACCGAGAAGTAAGTGCATTTCCAAATTCACTTTCAAGTGATTCCTTCCTTAACTTGGCATACTCTGCTGAGGGCTTCTCCCCATGCACACTAGAGAATCTTGTCGAAAAACTGCATGAGAGGCTTAACTATAAATCAATATGATCATCATAAACTCCATACACTCTCCAATGACAGAAACACAAACAACCTATCACAAAACAATACACTTAAACAAACACACACATAAACCATGGATAGACAGCTTACCTTCTGCAAGGAACAGTCCCAAATAAATGCGCATTATATAAAGCTGCAAAGATAGAAACGCGAATCAATTTAGTAATGACAAGATTAGTGAAATATGGTATAATCCAACCGTGAGAATATGTAATAATTTAGTAAATCGGGAAGCATAAATGTCAAATTGAAGAAAGAACAACTAATTTCCCATTACAATCAAAGGATGTTTTAGTCCAGCCATCACAAAAGGTACAGTTTCGTTATTGTTCAAACCTAACACTTTCCCAATCAAATCGATAAACACAAAACATACAATTCATTCGATGTACATCAAATTCAATTAATCATTCCTCATAAAACCAACACAAAAACGTTTCCTACAAATCGAGTCCCGGAAGAATGCAAAGAACGAGTCGAATTAGACCTAATCACTAACTGTAGCGAAGAACGAGTTGAATTAAACCTACGCACCACCGACTATCATATCCAGCTCGAAGCACCGACAAATTCATTCTCTTAAAAAACAAATTGTGAATTGAACATTGATGAAATTGAAGGGAAATGGAAGCGTAATCACATACCTCTTCTGGTAACCGCTGCAGCAATTCGACGGTTGAAGCATGCAATTGCATTATTATTTGTCATTAGGGGAAGACGAAGATGTGTGTGTGTGTGTGTGTGTGGGAAGTTGTATAAAATTAAAGAGGAGTGATTGATTGCAATTGCAGGCGGTTGGTTGTGTTGAAACGACGGTGGATGGCGGTTGGTGATGGTGATGGTGGTGGTGGTCGCTAGAGGTGGTGACACGTTTGTGACCAGGTGGCCTCTGAGCAGTGACGAGGAGACATGAGATGCACCATTCCTCAATCTCACTTCAGAAAAAGGGGTTTTTTAAGATTATGGGTGTTTGGGGTTGATTATAACCGGATAATGTGATTAGTTGTTATTCATCTCGTGTTGCGACCGGGACGTAGAATTATAAAAGAGAACTGGTGTTGAAATGTTGTCTTGAATACGTGTGATGAAGGGGGTTGGGGCGTAAGACTTTGATAAAAACTAATGTTGAAATGTTGTCGCAAACCCACGAGGTAAAGGGGTCGAGGGGCGTAAGACAAATGTCAAAATGCTGCCCCGAACTTTCAAGTTGAAGGGGACGTTAATAGTACACGTAATGTATATGAGCAAAATGAAAATGTTTACGTTGTTGCTAATATTTCAATTTTTTTTATAAAAAAACTAGAGCGTCACAAACTCGTGTATTACTGCTGAACTTTTGATAATACTCGAAAGTTTATATAAGAAAATGAAACCACTGAAAATTTTCATGCATGAACGTCGATATAAATTATCCCATCACAACTATAAAAAAATATAACGATTAAAAATATTAAATTCGATGAAAGTAAGCACATACAAACTTAGACTTTATAAAACATCAAATTGTTAAAGTCTACATACGATCATTACTTAACTGCTAACTATGGTCATTGGTAATACTAAGCTACAACTAAAGAATTTTAACTGATGAATTTTCACTCAAGTAATTGTCTATCTGTAGACAAATATAAGCATTAACCACTACTTGAAGGAAGCGTTGTGAATTGTGATGATATACTTCCTACGTAATGTTTTTGGTCTGACTCTAATACAAGTTATTTTTAGCAGATTTTGTATATTCGACATTCGCTTTTTATTTTTCCTCTGTTGAATTATCCGATTGTATTTTTGTAAGTACCTCTACAAATTGAAGGTAATCTAAACACAATTCACGAGACATATTTAGGTCTTACGAGTATATTCATATGGGTGAATATAGAGCAAA
>BJCO01744185.1:0-17927 GCA_018326465.1 Flaveria floridana | reverse complement strand
AGCCTCACTCAGGGAGATCATGATTCCCTGGCACCCATTCTTTATAGATACCCAGAGTGGTTTGCTGAGCCTTCACAACTAGAACTACATGAAGGACTCACAACTGCTGAAATGATCAAGGGTGTGTCTACTCCAAAAGGCAAGACAGATCAGAAAATTATTTCCTGGAAGTATGACAGTGATTGGAATATGTTCATGGTGAAGAGATTATCTGGATTAGTCCAATTCTTCAAAGAGTACTCTGCTCTAGTGAAATCTCTGGAGATCCATGATCTGAAGGAACTAGCCAATCTAAGACAGATTAATCAAAAGGCTATGTTCAGGGGATATGAGTTTAAGGATATTCTAAGGATGTTCAAGAGAACTGACAACTTCAAATCCTTGTAGTCTATCTACTTGGGAAAGGATAGATCATTTGTCAATCCCCTTAATAAGAAGCAAAGGAAACCAGCAGAAGAGGTGGCATTCCCTGAACTTAGGGTAAAACCCACTGAATCATTAAAGAGAAAGATGGTGGCTGGTACTCACACTTCTGTGCCAATCTCTAATGTGTATTATGATGAGAAAACATATGAGTTGGTGATTGAAAGGAAGTGGGGAGGAAAGGAAGGAGCAGAGATTAGATTGTTCAATGGATATGAGGTAAGACTGTTAGATGAATCCTATATCCACTACAACTACTCAAGGCACTTCAGGGAGATCAGAAATAAGCTTGGTGAAGCTGATATGTACTTCTTTCTAAAGTGCATCAAACTCCTGAAGTTGGCCTATGACAGAATTAACAAGAAGAGAGAGCAAAGGAGGAAGAAGAAGACTCCTTTGCAGTTTGGAAACATTGTGAAATTAGAGGTAGATGCTGATGGATCTTTACTGATTCATAGAGATGGGCTGTCAACAGTGTCATTCTAGGAGCCTATCTCATTGAAGAAGCTGCCCATTGAAGCCATCCATACTATGAGACAAATGAAGATCCATGTACTAAGCAGAGAGAAGCTGGATGATGCAAGACAGTTCTCTAACATGATCAAGGCCATACTGGATCTTACACAGACCCAGCTCCTGTGTCATCTCCTCCTACTACACAAGACCCATCAGAATCTTCACAACCTGATCCACCCTCAAACCCTTGAAGTACTTAGGCTGTATAATCCTTAGGGGGAGTATTGTTAGACCCTGAAAGGATCATACATGCCAATTCAAGAGGTGGATGGTTGTTCTTCTAGTTTCTCCCCAAGTCCAAGAAGAAATGCGCATAAAGAAGATCCTGTATAAGAAGAAAAATACAAGTGTCGGCTATCCGCATTTGTTAATGTGGATGACCAAGAACAAATGATGACAAGTATTTGTTCATCCGCATTAACTAATGCGGAAAACCGATGAAATGCAGACAAGGCATTTGTTCATCCGCATTAACTAATGCGGATGACCAGCAACAAATGCGGCCAAGTGTTTGCTCATCCGCATTAACTAATGCTGATGACCAAACACTAATACGGCTAATAGAAGACCAATGCTGATGAAGAATTACTCATCCGCATTAGTCAATATGGATGACAAAGGACAAATGCTGATGAAGACTTAGACTAAGGATAGTTTAGTCATTTTGTACAAGCTGTAAGTCAGCCTATAAATAGAATAGAAATCTCGTATGTGAGGGTGACTTTGTGTGTGACTGTTTACACAACTTTTGAGAATAGACAATCAGAATATACTTTGTTTCTCTCCCATGTTAGCTGTCTTGTTACTGTAGCTTGCTAAACCCTAGCATTTACTCTGTAACAGTTCATCTAATTAATACAAGAGTGCATTTATGAGTATATGAAGAGTTCTATATTCATTGATTGCTTGATTTTGCTTTTCAATCATTGACTCAATCTTCATATTCGATCCTTGTTGATTCATATCAATAGAGAATATCATTCTCAAAAACCCCAGTCAGAACACTTACTTCATCATCAGATCAGCAGCTGAAAGAGTAGCTTACTCAAGAAATCAACTGGTTTGCTTCAACTAGTTCGAGATAGCTAACTTAACCAGGTTGAGACTAAGGAACCCAAGTAATGACTCTGAGGAAAGATAAGTGGAAAAGGTTTTGATGAAGATCTATAACTCCCATCTTGAAAGATCAAAGCAGGCTTTAGAGCAAATAAAGAAGAAGATAGAATCTAAAGCTGCTGAAACCATTCCATCTGCCGAACCCAACAACCAACCAACTTCACTTCCTTATACTTCACCACCTTCTCAAACCACTAATCAGGATTCTACACAAATCTAAAAAGCAACTAACACCGCCAAATCTCCTACCGAGGCCAATCTGAAGAGTCAGGAGATGCAATGATCATCACTGATGTTGCTGAGAGAATTAGTTTAGGGGTTGGAGCATCATGTAGAAGAAGAAAACCTCTCAAAATATAATGAAGAGGAAGACTCAGAAAATGATGATAGCATAATAAATTGCGATTATGATTCCAAGACTGAGAGGTTCTTCATTGAAAGAAAGAATTAGACAAAAGCCTTCTTCTTATCTGAGTCAGATGTTCTAAAGCTAAGCCTTTAAAAGTTAAAGAAAATGCACAAACTGATCTTAGAATACGAAGACATGCCAATCAAGTACACATCAATGGCTATTAGTTTGAAAATAAAGTTTGAAGTCAGGGCTATGCAAAAGGAAGAAGAAGCTCTTAATGTAACTCCTCTAAGCATTCATGACCCAATCACCCATTGCAGTTATAGTTCCTCAACCAACACCTTCACTCTGACATATGCTGGTGCTGGAAAAGTTGAAGTAAAAGAGTATGATCTGTTCATACTCTCTTGGCACAACATGTAGGATTTGATAAATCTACTTCTTGACAACCCCTTAAGAGATAGAAGATGATATATGTACGAGCTTCTGCTGATTACGATGCTTAAAGAATGAAGATAGCGTTTCAGTAGCATTTTCCTAGGGGGAATTTGTTGAATCATGAAGGATGAATCAACCAGAACTTTGGATTTCAGCATTGGCCTTCAACTACCAAATCAGGTCAAGTGCTGAATCAAGTGCCAAATGGCATATGCTGAATGACTGATGATCAGCATATGCCAGGAAACAGCCAAACTGCATGTGCTAGAAGACTGCATACCAGCAGATACAGTTCAACTTCCAATCAGCAAATAACTCCATTATCAGCCGATCGACTACTACTGAGAACAAGCATGTCTATGCTAACGACTGTTGTGTTTCACCTTTAGAAGACAACATAGTACCGAATCTGCTAACTTCGATACAAAGATTACCTGTTCAACTGTAGCATCTGAACATAGAATAGTTTATCCTCATTGTTTAGTATAAAAGTCCTCATACTTGTATAGTTGAGGCAAGCTTTCTAAGCCATTTGATTATATCTATCAAATTGTAATCTTTGTACAAAACAGATTAATCAAGTGAATACTTTGAAAGAACTTATTGTGTTTATCTATACACAAAGTATTTGTGTTGTGATACTAAGTAACTAACTTGGATTCCGCATTCGTTAATTATTGATCATTGAAAAAGTTCTTGTTTGTCTTAACAGACCCCGATCTAACAGTTTCCCATATCCCTTGTTATCAACGTTATTTACTTTCCAGGTCCCGGGTAATTAATGCTAACACCGTTTAATAGTTAACTGTTAATTATCAAGAAACCTTATTATAACACCCAAAACTTTGCAAAAGAAAGAAAAGAAATATAGGGGATATTTTCAATTAAGTTAAAGAAGCAAAGGTGGATAAATGAAAATTTTACCCATGTGTCGGTATAAAAGGGAAGGGTTGCCCCTTCTTTTACTTGAATGCGCCCAAATCATTCTCAAGGCTAGAGAGAGAAAACTCCATGGTTTAAGGGAGAGAGACAGTCGAATAATTGCAAATGTATGATCTTTATCATGCTTTTTTATTGATTTCTAGATCTAAGCTCTATTGGTGATATCAATGTTTTTCTATGTGTGAGGTTTAAAACTTTACATGTGTAGATCTCAAGTTTGATTCTCGATTCTAGGGTTTTCATTTTAAGGGTTCAAAAGGCGAGTTCTAGATCCCCTTGTTTAGTTGCATTATTATTTTTTAGGGCTAATATGCATGCTTGGATGTTAAACTTTTGCTAAATCAATGATTTTCTTAAATAAGGGCGGCATTTTTACGATGAAAAGGTAGTTTTAACATGATTTACGACGATATTACATGTATGGAATGTTCTTGTGATGGACCCTGCTATATGAAGTGGAGATCTATGGATTAAGACCATAAACTACTATATTATGGAGTAGTAATACAATAAGTGATATTAGGCTGAAGGTTTACTCATCCACATTAGATCTATAGGGCATTGACACTTTTACCCGTATTGAGCCCTTCATTTGCATTTAGTTTGGTACTCCAATTAGGATACTTTTACCCGTATTAGGCGATACTTAGGATATTTTTAGTATAGGACTGACGAAGTGTTGACTATATTTCCTAGTGAATATTTGTTCAATATGAGTTCCAATACGTGCAAATATCTTATGTTCCATGTTATGTGATGATATAAAAATATCCTATTAAGTATTACATATGGTAAAGTGAAAAATTATATAATCGAAAGAATGATAGTGGAACCTAATGAATGTTACACGGGCCCTAATGATAAACGAAAAGCCTTACAAGAACACATGGATATTACTTATGTGAGTCAAATGAATGGAATGAGCCTTTATTCATGAGCATGCTATCTGCCTTGTAGTGTGGCTCAACAGTTAGAGGTCTAGCTAACTATGAGGATGTGTATTGGTAGTAGTGACAATTGTTGCCTTCCATGTTAGGGGTTTAACTAATCATTATTAATGGCACTAACAGGTGTTGATATTCGTTGTTAGAAATTGCTTAGGCTCTTGCTTCTTGTAAACCTAGTTATTGAAAGAGCGATAAAAGATGATATAAAAGCCTATATGACTGATATAAATATTAAATGTGTCTTAAGTAAAGGAAATAAAAGTATATTTTTTATATATTATATATAAAACTAGAAGTCACTCAACAACGCTAACTTTGTATGCATATTAGTTGGCAGGAAATGAAGGAAGCTGAGGATGCACGGGGGACCAAAATACTTGGTATCCCCAGACTAGCATTCATCATTTGTGAATGGAAGTTTTAATTGAGAAGTACGATTTTAATGTTTTGAACTAAAGACAAAATGTTAAATTTTAGATAAGTATTGTTATGAATGTAATGGATGGTTGACCAATTGTGAGGACTCCCAAGAACGGGGCCTTAAACTCATGGTTTATAACTTAAAGTTTAATTAAATAAACCCATAAACATTTGACTTCATAACTTCAAACTGTTTAATCCATGTTATTACTTATTTCATTAAATAATTAATCCATAATTATTTATCTAAATAATCAAACACCATTACTTTAATTCATGTTTCATGAACCATAATGCGTAACATTTAGGCATTACTTTTTTGTGTTGTCTAAAGTGTATCTCTTTAGATCATATGTTAATAGCAACATTGATAGTGTCGATGATTAGACATCTAACATCCAACATGTAACATCGTTACAACCTGAGCTCATAGTAGCAGGTGGGTTGATAAATGGGTCCTATAATCCATGGAAGAAGTCGACTCTATTATCATTTTCTGTTATCTCATATGGGCTGAGTTACCACTCATTTAAAAGTATCTTAGGCTAGTTTTGAGTCAAAATGAGAAGACACATTTTGATTGGTTGATGGCTAAGATAATTTAGTGTATATTCTAAGAATGAACCCTTTAATAATTAGGACTGATCAAAGTCGGGTAACCAGCCCAATTGGATATTTTTTGACCCAACCCAATACCCGAGAAACATGAAATATATGTACCATGATCGTACCCTAAGGAGTAAATCATGCATTAGTCCAGAAGACAATCATCTTGTTGGTTTCCGAGTACTACAACATCTAATGAACTCTTTAACATTTGTAAATGTTTATCATATGCATTGACTTAGTGAAGAATTATTACCAGCCATATGTTTCACACATGTTTAAGTTAAAGGTTATTGTTGTTTGAAATAAGTAGAATTGATACTTGAATGATAAAATACAAAGTATAAATAAAATACCTATATCGACGCATAAGCATTTGTGGTTTTACGCACAAATAATTCTAGGAACATCAACACCCAAATTATTTAAATAGTAGGAGTCTATCAAATCATAAGATTCAAAAGCCTTTCTAAACTTCATGGCTCTATCCAACATCTCAAATGTCAAATTCCTTCTAGTAGGTGAATCTTAAACAATATTACATTGCTTTCAATCTTTAACTCCTTTGCACAATTCTTAAACGCATCTAGTCTTTTAGGAGATTGTCTAATGTATCGAATGCCATTTCTTATAGGATCAACTAAAAATTCCTAAAATTTAGTCCATCTTTTGGAATCAAATTTATTATGCATGCCATAGAATGTACGTGTCAATATCTCCAGTTACCCATGATGTTTTGTAATCTAGTTTTAGGAATTGATATTGTGGTATCATTAGAAGAGACATTATCTGTAGTAGTTGTTAGAACATGTCCAATATCCTATTGATTGAAACACTAAAGTATGATCAAAGTTATTTCCTTCACATTATGCCTATAGATTGGCTTAAAATATAGTATACTTTTGTATAAGACCAAGTTGTCATCAATAAAGGGTGCTATGACACAAATATAGTTGATGTTTTAGATAGATGTCGATGTGTTAGTGGCTAGATACACCCTCTAATTGTTCTATACAGAAAGAGACTTAAGCTTCCCTTTCTCCAATAAAAATTTAAGCTTCCATTTCTCCTCTAAAAAGATATCGATACAATCATTTGAAATCATAAACTTGCTAGGAGTCTTAAAATAAAGGCAAATAGTTTCTATAAGCCTTTTAAAATTTCATGCTATACGGTTGATAATGGAAGCTCATCTAGTATAGTCATCTCAGCTATGCCCTTCTACTATTTTCGGCACTGAATTTCTAGATTTTAACCTCACTACCCCCGACACTCCATGATCATGTTTTGTAGAAAACAAGTTGCTTTTATCTTTTAACATAGCAAGAATGTTTTTCAAATGACTTAATGTGTCCTCTTAATCTCAATGTTTAGTTTGTATATGGGTGTATAGCCAATACAACTAAGCAATGCTTACATCTTGTCTTTTTATTCCCTTCCACATATACTACTTCTCAAAATCAACTAAAATGTAGAATCGTCTATCATGCTACTTTTCTTTTATTTCTTGTGATGAGGTGGTGTTTTCCTTTTTTGACCATTAGATTCATCACTTGATAATTTTAAACATTCTCTGAATCCCATCAAACTTTAATGTATAAGGACAAAAACCAAATAAATTTAATAACATCAGTGATGCCTAAAGAATGATAAAATTCATATCAACACATTTATATAAAGCCTTAAAATAGTAAAGTTTACATCTTGAAAGAGTAAAGTAAAACTAAATTTCACATACTCAAAAGGAATTACTTTTACATGATTTGATGGACTAAATTATGGACAACTAGTTGGAGAGTTAATCAATAAAATTCTAAAGACTTACTAATGTTAATTATACTTATATGAATGGGTCAAACAGGTCACTCCAATCCATTAGTATACAATTTTTATTTTTTGCTATGTTAGGGTGTGGAGACCATCACAATAACAGCATGTATTCAAGACGATTGAGATCTATGTTTGTCATGTGTTAAAATCAACATAATTTAATTATGATATAGTTTCATGGACTCAAGTTTTAAAAAGGATTTACCAACTAGACCACACACAATCGGCATGTATACAAGTCGTGACTTAGTATAATTAAGCAGTCTAGATATTGAACTAGAGACAAGTTTGACGGCTTTCAAGAATAGACCTCTATCAACTTCTAAGCAGTTTTATCAAATTGGTCTTTTTAAGTTATAACTAAAGCATAAAATACAAAACTACTTTAACTCAAATCCTAAACAAGAGAATATTAACAATGAGAATATAGCTAAACTAGAGGCAAACTATCAAATATGGAAAATCAACTATCTAGTTGAGAATTCGTATTGGTGATACTAATGTTATCAGGATATGGCAATTTAACCTGTAATGGAATCTAAAGATATATCTACATGAGAAATAATAAAGTATGCTAGAGTTTCACTTGGTTTAACTAACAAAACCAAATTAACCCAATGGACATGCAAAGCTCACTGAAATGTTGGTTTATTCTCCTCTCATTCTCACTAACCTGTTAAGTTATTCATTTGTTCACAAAACTGACTATCACTCGATCTCACAACTCATAATACATCTGGGAGTGTAAGGCATGCAAGGAACAACTAAGCAATACTAACTTTAATTATAATAGCAATAATTAACATATTAATAGGGTTAGTTCATTCTCACGCAATCAAATTACCAAAACCTAATAACAAAGACTACTTTTATAACCAATCAACTCTCGGTCTTATAATTAGTCAATCACTTATTTTAGGTTACGTGTGTTATGTCACCCCCTCAAAATCTACGTGCGGGGTTATACCACAAGGCGTGTGAACAAACCAGAATCCCAGTCATTAGTTACTTAGAATGACACCATATGCAACATTTAATTAAAAACAAACTTGAGTTTAAAAATTGAAAAACTGTGCGGAAGTGTTTATAAAAATTAAACCCAAAGCACTTAAAATGTAACATTGCCAAAACACCTACCAAACCATAAAGTAACCAAAGAAAACAATTTAAAAATACTAATGTTATCAGTTTTAAGAATGCGTATGAGACCCGTGCGTGCTCCTACGAATGCAGTCAACCTCGACATGAGAATAGCATACTCAAATCTCAACACAATGGTTGGTGAGTTCAAGTTTTTATGTTAAATCAAATCAGTAACTATTAAATAAACATATGTAATATACTAAAACATATAGCTAATATAATTTCACAAGTAGTAAGTATAGTGATTTCGTTACCGAAGTTGACATGTGTTTCATTTGTTTGTCTCCTATCACAACATACCAGGTTGTAACAATGTTTGTGTTTAGGACAATATTGCACCCATTTAACCTCGAGTCGCATAGGTGGGGCTTGTCCGACCTAGTAGTACAACCCAACATTTCCTGCAAGTTATAAATATTAACGATCCGAAAATGTGAGAACTTTCATGGTAATGCTACACTACCTTATATTAGAACAACTTACCTATAAAAGCGTTTGTAAAAGAAAATAGTATGCTATCTCCCTAAAAAGGAAGTAAGTAAAACAGTGAGGCATGACATCACCTGATGTGCGCACGAGCAAAAGAAGCAACGATATTTAAGAGTAGGAAGGCAACCCGTCAAAGATTACCTAGATAGCGTGAGTTTGTAAGTATTCATGACCAGAATGACCTAACAAATCCTATGAGCTCAATAAATAGATTGATCAAAGTGCTATGGAACACAATAACAATGTTGACCTAGTTGACCCACTTGACCTGTTGGTAACATGTTAAGTTGAGTTGTTTAGCCATAAGTAGTATCACATTATATGTCGTGGTTTCATGGGTCATCACATAAGCTAACCACATAATCCATATTGTACATCTTAAGTCTCATCAAGATCATCATTCATCATACACATAATTGGTATAAAATATCATACTTATATTCTTGCACATTTTTCAAGAAACCTAGATTTTATAAAATAGTTCATCAACCACTCAATTAGCCCAATTCACACAATACAACCCATTAGATATCATTAGTTAAACATTCTAACATGATCCTAGCATTATAAACATTAACTCACAATATCCAATGACCTTCAAAATTAAAGTTTCCCTTTTGCGAAAGTAATATCCCAAAATCTATTCTTCCATCAATTTTAAAACAAATTCATCAATAACATACCCTATCTAGTTCATAGCAATCATCAGCATCCATCAAACACTTACAATTCATCCAACCATAAATCCTCATGAATAAAAGTTTCCACTTTTGGCAATGTATGAACTAGACTACATAAATCATGAATTTCTTGCATCATCTACATGGATTAACACTCATACAACATCACTAACCCCATTACATCATCAATCCATCATCAATTCATTAAGTTCATGCACAAAATTTACTATTAATAATAAGGTATAAACTACACTTCAAAATCAGGGTTTCTTGCACAATCAACCTAGATTAACATTCATACAACCTAACCAACATCATATCATCATCAAATCATCATCAATTTCATCTTTTCATCACTAATTTCGAATTGGGGTTCATCATCATCATAAACTATGAAAAACTTGATAAAACTTACCTGTAGGTGTGTTTAGATGATGATTAGCACTTGTATTCAACTTTTACAACTTGAAACCAAATCAAATTCGACTTGTTCTTGATGTTATTGATCAAAATCGAATGGTTTGAGGGATTTGGGAGAGGTTTAGGCCAAATGGGACAAGGGGGCTAGGTTTGGGTTTTTGTTCCACTTTATATAATTAACATTTACCATTTAATCCCTCCTTAATTATATTTTATAAAAATTAGTCTTTTAGCATCCTTTTTTAAATCATTTTATCTACAAATTACAAGTATTATTAATCAACAATAATAATCATAAACTTTTTTCAACTAATAACAACGCAAGAAAAATACATTACACGTAGTCACGTTATCACATAAAATTTATAAATAATATTTTAAATCCATAAATTCATAAATCACATAACCACAAACTAATAATCAACATTATTAGTTAAATTATTATCTGTTTATCATTGTTAATTATTATTAAGTCACCAACGTTCAAGTGTACTTATGACACGTGTATGCAAGACCTAATGGAAGTAACGGAATTTGGTAACGGAAAATTACCGGATGTCACACTATCCCCATGTTGAAAGAATTTTCATCCCGAAAATTACGTTACATGGTTGAGTTACGTCATTGGTCTGCTGCATTGGTGTAAAGAAGTCGAGTGAGTTTCGGGTGAGTTGTCACATTATCCCCATGTTGAAAGAAATTTCATCCCAAAATTTAATCATTACCTTCGTCGGTAGTGGGCGTTGTTTCGAATAGGTGAGAATAATTGAGCTTCATCTGATCCTAACGTTCCCATATGAACTCCAGTCCACGTTTTGAGTTCCAGCGAACCTTGACGATAGGGATCTTTCTTTGTTTCAAGGTCTTTCAAGGTCTTGACCTCTCGGTCTAACACCTCAACTGGTTCTTCAATGAATCGTAATTGTTTGTTGACTTGTACTTCCTCAAGCGATACAATCAACGTCTTGTCAGCTAAACACTTCTTTGAATTCGAGACATGGAACACATCATGAATTCTTTCTATGATCTCGAATGGGCCAACATACTGTGGGTTAAGCGTTCCTCATTTTCCAAAACGTATCACACCTTTCCACAGTGAGACCTTTAACAAGACTTTATCTCTGACTTGAAACTCTAAAGGTTTCATTCGTTTATCAGCGTAGCTCTTATGTCTGTCTCGGGCTGCCGCCATATGTTTCCTTATCTGTACTATCTTCTCAGTGGTCTTGGGTACCAATAGGGCTAGTCAATTGACTATCACCAACCTCTGCCCAATAGACTGGTGACCTACATTTCCGCCCGTACAACGCCCCAAACGGTGCCGCTTGAAAACTGGTGTGGTAACTATTGTTATAGGTGAATTCCACCAAAGGTAAATGAACTTCCTAATTGTTTCCAAAATCGATTACATACACTCGTAACATATCTTCCAAGGTATGTATGGTGCGCTCGATCTGTCCGTCGTCTGAGGGTGATATGTAGTACTCACGTCTGAGCGTGTACCCAGGGATTTCTATAATGATTGCAAAAAATGGGATGTAAAATGAGCATCATGATCAGAAATAATCGAGTTTGGCAAACCATGTCTCGAAACTACCTCCTTCAGGTAAATCCGGGTTAACTTATCTGTTTTATCAGTTTCCTTGATTGCCAAGAAGTGAGCAGACTTAGTCAACCTATCCATAACCACCCATATCGTGTCATAGCCACTAGGAGTCCTGGGTAATTTGGTAATGAAATCCATAGAGATCTTCTTTCACTTTCATAAAGGAATCTCGGGTTGTTGTAGTAACCCATATGGATTTTGGTACTTAATGTTCACCTTGGAGCAGGTTAAACACTTGCTGACATAGGTAGCTACATCTGCCTTCATGTTAGGACACCAATAGTGCGCCTTAAGATCATGATACATTTTGTCTGATTCGGGATGTATTGAGTATTTGGATTTGTGTGCCTCACTCATAACCAAATCCCTCAAATTCCCATAGGAAGACACCCAAAGTCCATCCATGAAGTAATGAATCCCATCAGCTTTCACCTCAAGCTATTTATCCACCCCACGCAACGACTGAGATTCAACATTTTCTACTTTTAAAGCTTCTGCCTTTGCTTCCTTGATTTGTTTAGGGAGTTGAGTGCTGATAGTAAGCTGTAAAGCTCGCACTCGCCTAGGCATAGCTGTTTCCTTCCTGCTTTGTGTATCAACAACCACATTTTCCTTCTCCAGATGAACTTGATAGCGCAATCATAGTCATTCAATAACTCCACCCAACACCATTGCCTCATATTCAATTCCTTATGCTTAAAGATATGCTGAAGACTCTTGTGATTGGTGTAAATGGTGCATTTGGTACCGTACAAGTAGTTTATCCAGATCTTCATAGCAAAAACCACTGTACCCAATTCCAAGTCATAGGTGGTATAGTTCTTCTCGTGTACCTTCAGTTTCCTTGAGGCATTGGCTACCACCTTATCTCGCTACATCAAGACACAACCTAGTCCATGAATGGATGCATCACAATACACTACAAAATCATCCGTCCCTTCCGGTAATGCCAATATCAGTGCGCTGCAGAGTTTATGTTTCAATAATTGGAAGGTTGATTCTAGACTTTCTCCCCACTTAAATGTTGTACCTTTATGTGTCAAGGCAATGAGGGGGTTGGGCATTCTTGGCAAATCCCTCAATGAAGTGTCGATAGTATACTGCCAGTCCAAGGAATTGACGTATCTCACTAGCCGTCTTAGGAACTGACCAATTCTTAATTGCTCCCACCTTTGTAGGATCTACATGGATTTCTTTCTCATTCATAATGTGACCTAGAAACTGTACCTCTCGTATCTAGAAGTCACACTTAAAGAATTTAGCATATAGTTGTTCCCTCTTTAATAGTTCTAAGATTAACCGTAGATGCTCTTCGTGTTCCTCCTTGGTCTTGGAATAAATCAATATGTCATTGATAAACACAATAACAAACTAATCAAGATAGGGTTTGCACACATAGTTTATGAGGTCCAAGAACACCACTAGTGCATTAGTCAAACCGAACGGCATAACCAAGAATCATAATGTCCATAAGGAGTCTTGAATCCTGTCTTCGAGATGTCTTCTTCTCGTACTCTTAACTTGTGATATCCAGAGCTTAGGCCAATCTTAGAATAGTGACTGGATCACTGAAGTTAATCGAACAGATCATCAATACGAGGTAGGGGGTATCGGTTCTTGACTGTTGTTCAATTCTCTATAGTCAATGCACATCTAAAATATGCCATCCTTCTTCTTAACGAACAGAACAGGGGCTCCCCAAGGTGATGAGCTAGGTCGGATAAAGCCACTATCCAATAGGTCCTGAAGTTGTGCCGACAACTCCTGTAGCTCATTCGGTGCCAGTCGATAAGGTGCTCTAGCGATTGGGGCTACAACGGGAGTCAACTCAATCTGAAATTCCATTTGGTGATGAGGTGGTAATCCAGGAAGGTCCTCTAGAAACACCTCTGGAAAGTCACGAACCACTAAAACATCCTCCATCTTTCTTTGCTCTTGTTGCTTGTTAGTTACCAAGGCCAGTATAGCTAGTCGACCTTTACATAGCATCTTCAATGCTTTCATGATTGATATGATGCCTATCACAGCACCACTCCTTTCACCCTTGACCGAAAGAATTTCGCCATCCTCAAGAGGAATACATACAATCTTCTCAGGGCACACTACCTCTGCCTGCTTCCCAGATAGCTAATGCATTCCCATAACCACATCAAAGCTCCCGAGTGTAATGGGCATAAGATCTATGTCAAAAACTTGTCCGGCCAGTTCTATCTTACAACCCTTATGAATGTATCTAATGTGAATTTGTTTACCATCAGCTAACTCTATGGTATAGGTGAAATCTAAGGTAAAAGGCATATCATTCATAAGGTTACTGAACTTAGTGGAAATAAAGCTCCTATCGACTCTAGTGTCAAATAATACAATAGCATAACGACTATTTATAGGTAATTTACCAGTAACTATAGCATGATTGTTTAGAGCCTTACCTGAACCGATGACGAATGCTCTCCTTCTGGCTCCACCATTGTTTCCACCATTGTTCCCACCATTTCCAGCATTGTTGTTGTTTCTATTATTCCCAGTGTCATTGCCATTCTTCTTCAACTCAGGGCAGTTCCTTTTATAGTGCCCATCTCTCCCGCACTCAAAATAGCCCTTAGGTGTGTCTTGTGGTTGTTGTGGCTTTTTCTTCAGCTCGCCATGGCAGTCCTTCGCTGTGTGTCCCAACTTTACACAGCTTTGGCACTTGAAGTTATCACATCTGCTGATGTGATGGTAATTGCAGCGATTACACTTAGGATACCTTCCCATGTATCCTCTTGTCCTTGGTTGGTGGTGGTGGTTTGATTGAAACCTCGGTTCTTGTCGAACTTCCTTGGTTGTAGTTGTTGTTGGTTTCCTAAAGTTGATCCCTTGTTGTTTGGATCATCCCATTTGCATTTGTGGTTTGGTACATTCGCCACCGCTGGTACACTCACCACCGCACCCCGTTTAGGCAGTTTGCCATGTTGTACTGCCTGGTCGGTCAACATGTGAGCCAACCGAATCGCTTGCCGAATTGTTGTGGGGTTGGAGGTAGTAACCATACTTTGGATTTTAGGAACCAATCCACGCAAGTACAGTTCTATCCTTTTATGCACCGGTGTTACCATCCCAGGGCATAATGTTGCCAGCTCGTGAGACCTGGTGGTGTAGGCCTCAATCTCTGAACCTTGCATTTTTTCAGTTGCTACAACGCCATCTCAAGTTTTTGAACCTCATCCCTAGGGCAGTATTACTCAGTCATCATTGTATTAAATTCATCCCAGGGTAGGTCATTTACCATTGCCTAACGCAACATCTGCACCGAGAATTCCACCAAGACAGTGCTGGGCCTTCAAGTGTCCCAGTTGCATATTTAACCTAATCAGCTGGTGGGCAGTTGTATTTGGTGAAGACCGACTTCGTCTTCTCAAACCACCTCACCAGTCCTACGGCTCCTTCAGTTCCACTGAAGGTGTGGGGCTTACAATCCATGAAGGATTTGTAGGTACAGGGTGGGGGTCCTATTCTAACAATTCAAAATATTTAGTTTAACGGTTTAAACAAGCAACTAGAGTGTTTGTCAAGTCACTTGTATCATTTACCTGCTGGCTGTGTAGTGTGCACTTGTGCAGCATGCACTGCAACCACTACCGCCTACACATGCTCATTGATCAGGGCAGCCAGTTCTGTGGGGATCATGTTGACCGCTCCTGCGCCACACCCACGTCCAGCGCCACATCCACCACCACGTCCTGTGCCACATCCATGACCACGTCCTCTACCACCAACTTCCATTTTCACATTACATTCACGAACACAAAAATAAGCAGCATATAACATATACACCTCATTAGAGCATAGTAAATAGTAAGAAAATAAAGAAGTTCATCAACCACAACATTTATAACCAAAATAATAACCAAAGATAAATAAATTGTAACCAATTCATAAAATATTCAACCAATGTCAAAATTTTTAGTTTTTATGTTGGGTGGGAAACAACCCTTCCCATATAGTTTTTCAAAAGAAAAAATCTATGTAGTCTAAGTCAAATGAAAGTGAAGATCAGTCTAGGACACCGGATCCATCTCTATCTTCCTCCATCTCTTCATGCTCTTCTTCCTCTTCCGGGGCTTCCTTCGGTTCTTCCTCAGGCTCCTCTTCAGGCTCCGCCTCGGGTTCCACAGCTATATGCATTACCAGGAACTGTGCCTCCAAGGTAGCAAGTCTCACCCCATGATCATGTATGGTTTCGTCTCTTACCTGTGGTTGGTGGATTGTCTGAGTCATCCCATCAGTCAAAGTGCATTCATGTTGATAGCACTTATATTGTAAGTCCTTCACCTCTGCCACTTCTTTCCTTGTCTCTCGCATCTGATGTTGTAGTTCAGTGACCAACTCAGTAAGCTATTGTGTACGTCATTTTTCTATGTCCAAGGCAGCAACTAAAGCTATAATCATTTGTTCGTTAGACTGGTCTGTCGAAGGGAGAGAAGGTGTAGCTTGCTCAGAACTGTTCCTAGTCCTTGCTCTCTTAGTAGGCACACGCTCCCTATATATCATGTGATCCATATAATCAGGATAATAGCTCCAATCCCACGGGGCATCGCGTTCCATTAGCACGAACGGTTTATCCCAATACATCTTTTTGGGAGGGTAGTCAAGTCAAGGCCACTCAGGTGTTCAGTCGGGTATAGGAGGAGAAGGAGCGGAATCAGAACGTGAAGGGGAATCAAAACCTACTAGCCTCTTACCCGCAGCTCGTGAGGATGATTCCATACTGCAGGGTACGTGATGTCACACCCCGGGCCCAGGAAGGTGGGACGTCACAGACTGGTATAATATGACATCGGAAACAAACCATAATAAGAGCACAACAAGGAAAGGAAATACATGGCATTACATCAAATACATGTCTCGGGTTACTATAGTTAACCCGCTAGCAGTTACATAGTTCAAATACCCAACATGTTCAAAAGATTTAGTTGTTTAACAAACATCCATGAAAAATCATTTCTTAAAATTAAAGCCAATGAAATGCCATCAAGGTCTTGGTTCTAAGTCCCATACTTGAAGTACTTTAGGTCCTCAAGTTATCCATGCTAGTTACCTGAAACATGCTCAAAAGAAATTTTGGGTCAACATAATGTTGGTGAGTCCAGTGTTTAAAACTCAAAAATAGAGGGTTTTTAAAGAATACATTTTGATAGAATTAGTTCACTTTTATTATAAAAATGATAATATGGTGGTTGTGTAGGTCACAATCAACCCTGCACTCAGCCCCGGCTAGCATCTTTAAGAGTAAAGTGTTGCCGGTTAACATTAGAGGATAGCTGAGCCTCATATAGGTGCACCCTACCTGCTGAGGGGTACACCATAGTAACATACAAGTACCTATTACATGCCGCAATGACCCCGCAGGATCTCAGTGTGGTCCCCTTCCCTTAGGAAGGCACTGTGCGTGGGCGATACCCCAAGTATATCTACCCATATAGACAAGTGGTTCTCAAAGAATTAATGATTGTGTGAAAGCATAAACAAATTAGGTTCAATTAATCCATAACATTCAAGCATCAAAAGTTATAACAAATAAAGATTAGCAGTCAAAATAATAGCATGTTCCATCCCTAAAAGCATTTAAAAAGGGGAAAACACTAAACTCACCTTAGTTTCGGGTACCGGTATGAAATCCAACAAGATCCAAATATCTAAAGCCCTATTTATCATTACACAAGAAATAAGTACAGGCTCTAAGCCTCACATAATGTTCCCAAGGGTGTCAATTTTCTGGTCTAAGGTTCATGTGTGTAAGGCCCCGCTCACCGGGCGCCCTACTGTTGGTTCTTCATCGCACATATGACGTATATAATGTATATAATCATAAAATAACGCAGCGGAATTAATAAAATATACATTTCTCATTCATTCATAAAAGTCATTACATCATTGACACGATTACAAAATACAACTTTCTTTACATTGCCTAACTTTACTATGATTGCTGCTGAAGCATATGCAACCTTTGATTACGT
>BJCO01744184.1:0-16470 GCA_018326465.1 Flaveria floridana | reverse complement strand
AGGATTAGCAAGAACAAGTAACTTCCTTGAAACAAGATGTGATCAAGAAGACAAGGAGTACTTTGCTTTGTTTAAGAAAAACAAGAAGTTAAGGGGTTTGCAATCAGAAGAAGAACACTTTATGATTGAATTTTCTGATAAGTATTTTGAAAAAGTAACTTCACCAGGATTGAAGGTCATTGAAGGAAACCAAAAGTCTAAACCAATTTTGAGATGGTTTCATAACACCTCAACCTTTGAGTTGAAATTGGTCCGAAATCTCACAAACTGGGATGAGGACATGATTTCATTGTTTGGTACTTTTGAGCTAAAACTTCTACACCCAAGTTACATTTCATTCTTGTCTGTGCAAAAGTTTGAAAAGGTGATTCCTGAAATTGCAGAGCAAGACAAGAAATACTTTATCTCAATCATTAATGTGATGAATGCTGCAATGGAGAGAATTTCGTTGAGAAAGGCTCTTGCATATGCTAACATTGTAAAACGAGATATAAAAGACATTGAGTTTATGAGAATTTCAAGAAAAGGAGTATTAGAAGTTTACTGCAAAGAGAGTAAACATCCTATTGAGTTATATGCTAATGTTGATATTGCATGTCTCTCAAAGGATACATTAGAAAGGATGAAGATGTTGGAAATCAAAACAAATGAGTCAAAGCCAGAACAAGCCGTGCTTGCTGGTAAATTTAAGTCATCGATTGAGAATGCTTTGAAAGAAATCGACATGTACAAAGAGAAGCCATTATTTAAAGTCAAAGAAGAACCAGAAGATTTCTTTGAAGATTAAAGGATGCAGAGAAGACCAAGAGACAAAGGAAGAAAAGAAGCTGATTGAAGAAAAGAAAGAAAAAGATATGAAGACAGAATATTTCTGAAGACTGAAGACTATGTAAATCTTAGGGGGAGTATTGTTAGGTCCCTTAGAAGATTAACATTTAGTCTTTAGTGTCTAATTTTGTAGTTTATACTAGTATAGGGACTAGTTTTGTAAATTTTAGTTCCTTAGTTTCTAGTATAAATAGCATAGACTTAGAATAGATTGTTAAGTTTTTGTAAGAACTGCTTTCTATCTTTTGTAATTGTCTTTTGCTATCAATGAAATCTGAATTTTATTGATATTGCTTGATTTGATTACAATTGTTTGTATTTTGCTTTGAATTGTTCATATAATTGTTACAGATTGCTTTAATTGATCCTATTAATGGGAAATCCGTGGATGCTCATCGTTATCGCTCAATGATTGGATCTCTCATGTTTATCACTACGAGTCGTCCGGATATTACATTCTCCGTGTGTTACTGTACCCATTATCAAGCCAACCTGAAAGAATCTCATGAAAAGGCGGGTAAATGTATCTTTCGATATGTTCAGGGTTCTTCTTGTTTGGGTCTTTGGTTTCCAAAAGGAGGGAACTTTGATTTGCATGCCTATTCTCATAGTGATCATGGAGGTTGCAAGATAAACAAGAAATCAGTCACTGGCGGATGTCAATATCTCAAGGATTGTCTTGTTTCGTGGCAAAGCAAGAAGCAGACAACTGCATCATTATCTACAGAGGAAGCTGAATATGTTATTGCATCAAGTTGATGTTACTAAGTGCTTTGGATCCAACATCAAATGATGGATTATGGCATCAATTTTCTTCAAGGAGGTCAACAGACTTGTGTGGGGATAAGCATGGTAGGCTCAGCCTGAAAATGAAGTAAATAATGATTAGGCAGCTAAACTAAAGTTCTAAGGACTATTCCTATGACATCATGGCCTGCACAAAGATACAAGTCTTGTCAAACAAAAAAAATTAAATATCCCACATCCTTTAGTCCGAAATAAATAAATAAAATACGTATTTATCTCCTCTGCTATGTGTGAGCATTGACCTGGAGTAATGATCTTCTCTGCTATGTGTGAGCATTGACTAGAAGCTCTCATCAACATGCTTAGATGATCTTCCCTGCTATGCATAAGCATTGGCCTGAAGTTCTCATCTACAAGTTTTAGATGATCATCTCTCCTATTATACGTAAGTATAGACCTTGGGCTCTCATCATCAATCAATAATCATACCATCATGTATATTATGCATGTCAAAAGGTCTGTATCAGTGTCTAACTCAGAAGTATTCAAGCAAAATCAATCATTATACCCAATAAACCTCGATGACGAGATGAGTTCTTTGACAAATGTCTGTGAGGACCAAGTTACTGTAGATTCTTCAATTAACTCCAAAACATGAAAAAGACAGATGCAGATCACACATTAAAAAGAATAAGGCATGGGTTTAAAGGCACGAACATATTAGCAACCCCAGCAATTCTTCCCGGAAAACCTCTTATAAAAAGGGAGCGATAAAATCCTTTTATTCCAAATTTCAATTTTATTATTTTACTTTATTTTAATATTAATTTAATTTTATTTTATTTTATTTCATTTTTTATTTTTATTTTTGTTTTCATTTTCATTTTAATTTTTTAAATTTTATTTTATGGTAATTTGTATTTTTTGTGCTGGTATTGTGGGGTGAAAAAGTTGTTTTCATGGAAGTTTTTATCAACATAAACTTAAAAAAAATAAAAGATAAAAGTATATTGGCTAAGTGTTAACTCCCCAGCGAAACTAAGTTTCATTGAGAGTTTCGCTAAGCGAATCTATAGATTCGTTGGCAATCACACTCAACTGTGAGCCACTTAAACTTATCAGTGATTACGAGCGAGACTATAGTTTCACTGGCAGTGAAACTAAGTGATATACAATGCATAGTGGGAGAACGGTTTCTCATAAATGTGCAAAATGTCCTAGCCCTAATTTCTCTGAAGCAATCACCCAGCCATTTACATTGTCGATTTCCGTCAAAATATAGTGTGTTTAAAGGCTTAGGTTGGTGTTACAAATCATATCCTTAACAACAATCAACTTTATAATGTTTAAAATTAGTATTTAGATTGTTTCTCTGTGATAGAAGGTTCGTAGTTTTGTTCAGCGAAACAACAAAATCGACCAGTGAAACTGAATGAAAGTTCAAAGTTCCGAGCGAAACTATAACATTGTACCGTGCGAGCACACTTTACAGTTTCGCTAGGAAGGTTTCAGCGAAACTATAGATTTGCGCGAATAAAATTTTGTGACTGAGCATAAGCGAATCTACAATTTATCTGACGTGAAACTACAAATTCATCATCAGCGAAACTGTAAAATAATTAGAACACATAATGTAGTGCCCAAATCTTAGCGAATCTATAACTTTTTATACTAGGAAGATTATTTGATCAAAGATCAAATTTCCTTCTGAAGGATACTAACTTCTTCCCTTGGAAGAATACTTTACTCTCACAAGCAAATCTGTCTTCAAGACATACTTTGCTTCGGAAGGAAAAGTGGCTCGGAAGACAATCAGGAAAGAGAAACACAAGTGTTCTCTTGGAAGCAATTTTACTCTCGGAATAAAACTTTACTGTGTAACGAAAATCTTTGGGGCCCATTCTGCGAAAAGTAATATTTTATTGATGATTGTCAGAATATTTTAAAAGGTCTTTCTTACCGCCTCTTTTAGATCGAAAACCCAAAATGTCCTTTCACCTTATGGGTTTGGCTTTTTAACCACCATTTAAATATTTCTAATTTTCTTTCTTTACTTTCTTTACCACTGTAAAAACCCTAAAATTCCCACTATCTTCCTCACTACTCTCAAATTACTATTCTTAAACTCCTTCAAATAAAATCTTCACCAAAACAATGGCTATGAATCCCCAGCATAATCAAGTCGCCATCCTTGACTCTTCAAGGGATGCCGATTTTGCCCCAATCATCCAATTCCTAAACCAATCGACATACTTCACTACTCTTACCATTAACCCCACCATCTACTCAAACTATATGGTTTATTTTTTGGTAAAAGGTCAAAATGAAAATATCAATGGTCAAAGGGCTATCCATTCAAGAGTATGCGGACAAGAGATTACCATCAATGAAACCACTATCAGGGAGCATCTGGTGCTTCATGACACGGGCGCGCCCACTGAAATCCCCAATCTAGACTTCGAAGACACCTATACCCAAATCAGATATGAAGGAGATGTCAGCAAATCAACCATCTACAAGTTTAACTTCTCCTACAACTAGAAGTTCTTGTTGCACGTCATCTTGCACGTCTTGTCCACCAAGTCGGGGGGATGAGATCAAACCCCATATGATCTAGGCAGCCTATTCCATGGGTTTGTAAAAGGCCTCAGATCAAACTACTCTAGATTTGCTGAATAAATTGAGAGGTAATCTGACTAGTAACACATTTTACATGTATCCTAGGTATATCCAGTACATAAGCAATTGTGAGTTGGATTAGGACAAACTAGAATTTGCAGATGTTTTAGTTGTTCCCCAAATGGGGACGAGTATCTTCAAGATGCTGAAGAAGATATCCACCAATTTCACTGAAAGGCTCACTAACCTCCTTCCAAGTATGCTTGAACCAATGGCTCCTGGTGACATCCCTGTAAACCTACCAGGTGATGAAACCACACCAGACACCACCACTTTACTGCCAATTACTTCCACCCACCCTATCAAGATCACTTACTAAAGACGCCCTAAACGAACCCTTGTTCAATATACTCTGATTGAACAAGTCCTTATTGTTCAAACCAGGAAGGCTAGAGTGAAACAAAGGGCTCCCACTCAGCTAAAGGTCCAACCATCCTCCATAATTAACCTTAATATCACTATTGAGTCTCCTCAGTCTTAACCTCATGAGTCCATATCCCAAGCCTCAAGCCCTCAGGGTGAGTCCCAATACTCCCTTGAGCATCCAAAAAGGGACACCCGCATCATTGGCTCAATGCCATTAGATGTTGACCAAGGTCCTGGGTCATTAGCTTTAACTTCCATATCTTTCACCGAGCTATTAACCTAATCTGATAAGGATCTCATTTTCCATCAGGGCCATGATGTTGATCTACCATACCACTCTCCAGATCAACTGAGCCCCAGGGAAGCTCTGATTTCTAGCCCATATCAGTTTAGCCAAACTGAGGTGAGTCCTATAGGTGTGGAGGGGACTCATGTAGGCTCAGCTGCCACTAGTCAGAGTATCTCATTGACCTTTAAGGATAGCGTTAACATAACTTAGACTAAGTCTATGATAATCTTGCCTATTGATATCCCTGAAAGGGATATCAACATGCAAGGGAGACATGGGTGCCCCGAAACCACATCTGGTGATGAAGATGAACATACTAGGTATGTTATCTCATCTCCCCGTGATTCTTTAGAAGAAGATGAGGGAAGACTGCAACTCACCATTCAGTACCGCTTTCTAATGTTTCAAACCATGAATTCAAGGTTAGAACTTTAGAGAATAGGTCTACCACTCAACAACTTCAGATTGAAAATCTCAAGGCCAAACTAGCTGAGACACATATTAGGAAGTCTATTAGCCATGTACCTATTTAGGTCTCTTTAAATTATTCCTCTAGCTCATATACTTCTCAAGATGATGCTACCAAAAAGGGGGAGAATGTATAGAGACAAAGTCATGAGGAACCTACCGTAGCCATTTCAACCATCTATCCCTCAGCTCCCACACAATAATACAATACCACCATCTTCCCTTAACCACCTCCCATATCCTTTCAAGTGGACCCTAGGATGCTTATTGATCTTCATTGATTCTTAAAAAAGTATCTCATAAGCTCCTCAATTGAACATCCCTCCCCTGATGTAGCCATACTTTGGAGCTGAAGAGCTTCAAAGGTTGAATGCACCACCTACCACTAAGAAAGAAGTTGGTCAACCTAAGGTCCCTATTAAACCTGAGATTGACTTTGAATGGGAAATAAGGACTCATGACCCAACAACTGAATCAGTTGGGACAGGTGATGATATTCCAATCTCTTTTAAAGTAGAAATTCAAGCTATGAAAGGGATCATGGAACTATCATCTTTGTCTGATGATCTGCTTATCATAGAGGCTATCTTTGATCTAGCCTCTGAGGTAAACAGTGAGGACTTCCTAAAAATCCCTCTCCCTCCAACACCACAAGTTCAACCCCACTCTCCCCAACCTGAATCATACATGCTAGAATCTCCAAAGGCAAAGAAAAAATGAAGATGACTGCTGAAGAGATTCTTGAGGAGGACAGGTTGGAGAAACTAAAAAGCAAAGGTGAACCTGAATCATACATGCTAGAATCTCCAAAGGCAAAGAAAAAAAGAAGATGACTGCTGAAGAGATTCTTGAGGAGGACAGGTTGGAGAAACTAAAAAGGAAAGGTGGACTCGACACTGGGAAACTATTGGCTGCAAGCAGCAAGGTAACAGCAACAACTCAAGAGTCTATCAATAACAGAAGAAGAGTGGAAGTGATAGATAGGCTCATCAATCGAGGAATAGACAATGACGAAATACTCCTATTCCTACTTGATAAGCTTATGAAATTAGAGAAGGCAACCTTGCTGCAAAAGGAGAAGGAGATAGCAACAAGGTTAGTCGAAGAAGAGGAGAAGATAAGAAAGAAGGAAGAGGCTGAGTAAAGGAAGAGGTAGAGAGGATAACCGTCCTATCCTCTAGGGGATATTCACAGGAGGAGCTGACTCCTCATGAAAATGAGACAATCTTGTTCCTTTTCAACAAAGAACAAGATCATATCAATAAGGAGAGGAAGTAGGCTGCTAGAGAAAAGTTGAAGGAGAAGAAGAAGGAGGAAGAGGAGGCTCAACTTGTAGCTGCCAAGAAGCTGGGAGACAAAGCCTGGATGTAGGCTTATCTCAGGGCCCATGGCTTCACTGGTAGGCAAGTAGGTCCCATGTCTGAGAAGACCATACAATGACATGTTAGTGATATCAAAGCTAACATTCGCATAGGAAAAAGGAAGGAGGTATATCAAGTTCAAGGTATACAGATGATGGTACCTAAACCTACCCCTAAACTATAACCAACAAAACCTAACCCTACACCTCTTCCATTATTTATCAAAACTGAACCCACAATCGAACATTCCACCCCTAAACCTACACCATCAGCCTTACCTACACCCTCATCTACTGCCTCTCAACAACCACTACCACTACTCATCCTAAAACCCAAAACACAACTCAAAACCTAGCCATTACCCAAGCCATCCGCTGAACCATCTGAGCCTCTAACCTTAGAGGAATTTAATAAGATCATGAGGAAGCTCATCAACTGCACAACATTGAACAACATATCATATGAGGAAGAATCCATAAGACTGAGATACAATGATGGCTCTTCATGTTCCCTCAGAAGAGATGCATTCCTTGATCTGCCCACGAGAACATTGGACCAAGCTCTTTAACTTTTGGCTACAAACTCAGAATCCCTTAACGTAGAAGACTTGTGACTCTACTGAGTCACTAGGAAAGGGGATAAACTGCCAACCATGCCCCTCACTCCTAGGAGGAAAATCGTCTAGAGGAGGTTTGATGAACCCTCTCACAACTTTGTTGTGGAAAGAGAGAATGGTGAGGGCAATAGACTTGACACACCATCTCTGCTACACTCAAGCAGATTTGATATTGCTGAGTTAGCATAGAAACCATTCTCCAATCCCTTCTCCAAGTAGATGCTCACATTAGAATCACTTAAGCAACCTTCATTTTGCTGAGCTGACCAAGAAAGTAAGAACTTAAGAGGAGTTAAAGTTGAGAAAGGAAGATGGAGAAGGTGCCACTGCTAAAGGAAGTTCATTCCTTTAAATGATTCAAGGCCCTACTTCAGATTCTATAGTTAGATGGGGATTTGACTATCATTCCGATCAACTAACTCTCTTCAAACGGCCACAACAAAGGGTACATGTCATTCCTAGCAATAGATTGGATCTCCTCTCCACGAATAACTTGTACAAACTTCATGGCACCACTTCAGGAAAGAACAATAATACTGACAAATACCTCGTTTCCTTGGCGCTGAAAGTTTTAAGAAAGAGAAGGGAGTGAAGTTTTGGTAGCATCAGCCTAGAGGCAGTTTGTTGGATCAAGTGAGGCTTGTGCAAGAAAAACTACACTTAGAAGTTTTGAAGTACAACTAAACAAAGACTTCCAAAGAAAAATATGCAATTCTGAAGCAATGTAAAGATCTTCTGAAGCATAATGATGAAGAACTTCCAAACGAAGAACTCAGTCTTTTGAGACTAGGTAGTTCTCCTTTTGAAGAACAAAGTCATGAAGACAAGCACAAGTCTCGGAAGAAGTTATATTTTCTAAAGTGTAAATGGTTTATGAAGAAGTCATTCTTCTGAATCCATTTAACCTTCGGAAGAACTAACTATGTAGCAGTGGACATAAGTATGGTCTGACTGACACATGCTACCAACTCTAATATACTGCATGTCATTTTCCCACGCCCATATAGTTGACCATACTTTATTCTACTATTCACCTTTTTCAATTAGTACCATTACCAACTTTAGTTAGTAATAAAAGGTGGATCCTAAGATTAGCTTCAAAGGCGAAACCTTGACTGAAGGCCCAGTGATAGAACCTATGAGCATTGTCGAAGGAACTACTACTTTAACATCATGTACCCTCAGTGAGGCACCAATTTGTGAAGGTGCTTCACAGCCTTTTTCTAGCCAGAGCCTTACTATAGAATCAGGCAATAAAGGCCAAAGCTCTCTCCACCCTGAGTCACAAAGGCCTGTGAGTGATAAAAGGAAAAGGAAACTGACTCATGAGGAGATTGAGGAGGAGAAAAGAGAGTGGAAGAGGAAGTTAAGGGGAGAGAGTTCAAATAGGTCACCAGGCTTTATGGAAGCTACAATCAAGGAAGCCCCCAGGATAAACACTTAAGATGATATGTTGTGGGCTATGAGATTAATCTACTCTGGGATAAGAAATTGCAATATAGATTAACTCCTCTCTCTTCCCTTAGAAGAACTGAATGAACTACTAGACTTAGAGTTGACAAAGGAAAACAAGGAGGCAGAGGATGCAGAGTTGCTCCTTAAAGTTAAAGACGAAAGACGGCAAAAGAGGCTTTACAAAAATGCTCCTACCTTCTCCCCTATTCATGAAAGCCTGGAGAGAGAGGCTGTGGAAACTAAACAACCTTAGCTAGATAAGGAGGTTGATAGTTAAAATATGATCAACTACCTGAATGCCACAGGTCTCTACCAGGTATTTGCACTTCTTCCCCTCTCATATGAATACAATGAATTTGAGTATCTTAAGCAGCTAGAACAATAGTTCACTAAAGAACAAAAGGATGATAATAGAAGGATGAGGGAAGAAGCTACAAAGTCAAGAGCCATTATCCAAAAGAGTCAAAAGAAGTCTGCTGATAGGTAGAGGATGATGAACTTTTTGAAGCTGTATGGGTTCTCTAGAAGGAGGCTTGGTTCAATGTCTGTATCCACTATAGATGACCACATTAGATTTATTAGGCAGAAGATTAAATAGGGAGAGCTTGTGGACTTGTATTCTCCACCAAGCCAAGCTCCTCCTAAGGTTGAGGTTAGGTTTGAACCAACTCAGACAACATAACCTGGACTTTCAGCTGCATCTTAGCCAACTTCATCTTCTATTCCATTAGCAGTGTTCTACTCCCTTTCCTTCTAAACCTATAAGGGATGAGGACCTAATAGAGAAAGACAAAACATAACAACCTGGTACTTAAGACTAACCCTTTTAGTTAAAGACACTAACGAGGAAGAAGAGGATGGCCATAAAGAGTGTATCCAAGATGAAGACAAAAGCATCCACCTCCAGACCTCAGGATAAGTTAGAGCATCCAGAGGAAGTGCAACAAGAATCTGGTCAACTAACTCCTACTCAGGCACAACCTCTTACAGCTAGGAGACCTATCCTATCTTGGACCTTTGCTGTAAATCCATACAGGTGGTCAAGATATATACTTCTGGAAAGACATGCTTTATCTACATCTTTATGATCCCCATGACATAAGAATGTATTTTAAGAGTCTAAGGGATCTTGACCGAATGATAAAGAAAGGAATGGTCTTGATCCTAATGTGGACTGACAACTGATGAACAATCTTCTCTATTTTGGTAGCATCAGCCTAGGGAGTTTGTAAGGTTATATAAGAAGGCTGATACAACCAAATTAAATGAAGGCTTTCTGCATGCATGCATTATGTACAAGATAGAAGTTGCTTCATAAGTTTTACACTCCACAAGAAAATATTCTAAGTGTAAAATCTTCCAAAGCAGAAGACCAAATCTTCTAAAGACAAAGATGAAGTCTTTCGAAGCTTTAAAGTCATAATCTTTCAAAGCCAACGAAGTGAAGACTGGTTTTTTCTGAAGCTAGAGGAGAATATGCATTACTCGGGTGTACATTATCACAAAGCTGGCCCACTTTCCGCTGCAACTCTGTAATCTTAACAACTTGCATAAGTTGGTGAAAATGTCCATGCTTTTGCAACTGTACACTTCCAGTTGGCTGTCAAAGTATAGCTGGTTGTAGAGTGTAGTATAAAGTATCTCAAGGTCTTGTATCTTATTTATGAATTGTAACACTTGTAAAAGAGATGAATATACATCATTCTTGAAAACCATGTCATATTGTTCTTGAGTTTTGTTTCCTTGTTTACTTGTGTTCTTTGCATCTTTCACTTAAACACGGTTCCCTATTTGATCTGTTAAGTGTTTGAACACTATCCTCATTATAAGACTGAATGTATTGACCTCCCTTAACCGGTCCTGCACTAGGTTTGCATATTTTGTCCGCTTGCACCTTTGGTCAATGCCCACTTTTATACACTTTCTTTTTGGGAAGAAAGTGTACTTACATCTAAGAACGCATAAACTATTATAAGCTATGTATTGTATAACGTAGTATGATATACCACTGAAATCCCTTACACTTTTTGATCAATAACTAAGTGAACTAGCGAGAAATCTTAGGTAGTACTAGTAGGTCTACAACACCCACCTGTATGACTGGAGGTCAAGCTGGTGCAATATTATCCTAAACAACTACATTGTCATATTTGGATTGTTATGGTGGAAGGAAACTAAACAAACAAAGTCAGTTTTGATCTAAATCACTATTGTTATTACTTATGAAATTAGACTAGCTATCTAATTGGATACACTTGGTTATGTTTTACAACTGGCATTGTTTATGATTACTTCCTAACTCTTGAACTTATCAACTATTGTGTTGCCACTTTAGTATCCTTTTCTTAGATCATTATTAATAGTTGCATTCTTAGATCATTATTAATAGTTGCATCTAGGAGCACTTACGGGTCATGCATGCTTTTGACATTTATCTAGTTTACAATGGGTTTTTATGTGTACATTTAAACAAGGGTTTGGGTGCGTGTCTACGCATTTACATTTAGATACTTTGGATGAATATTTCATAAATGCTTCTGTAACATTTTAAAAATATAATCTTTGAGGTTTATTTTAAAGTTTCATATAGAGTCGTTGAGAGTAACTAATAACTTAGATCGTGTTTTGTTCACACACCTCGCGGTAGAACCTCACATGTGGATTTTGAGGTGTGACATCCATCCTTCCACCTGGTAAAATCCTTGCACCATCAGATGTTCCTTATTGTGATCAATGAAACCTTTGTAAACCTTTTTAGCTTTATAAATCCATTTTCATAATTTGTCAAGATGTCATACACTTAACTTCTTAAACTTCATTAACTAGACTCTCATTTCTTCTATATGAATATTTTTTAATACCATCTCGACATTCGTAAACACTCGGAGATTTGAAACAAGCATAAAACATGTGCTAATTACCCTTGATTGACTTATAGTTCGCACACCTTCTAACCAACGGCTAGTTTTTGCTTTGGTCAAATAGTTTTTGTGAAGTTTGAGCAAAGGGATACCATCCTTCTCAATAATTTCTTCAAGATTTGATATGTGTCTGATAGTTGCATTAGTATCATCATGATCTTTTGGTTGATGCTTAATGGTTTCTTCTTGATGAACATGAGAAACTTGTGCTTTTGTGAAAAAGCTTCATCTTAGAGTTCTTCAAATGGAACTTGAATAGTCTCAATCAAAAAGTCTATTGTTAAGGATTCAGAAACTTCTGAGATATGTACCTCCACATCTGGTTTAACTTGTACATATTTAGAAACCTGGTCAGAATTTGAATCATGAACTCGAAAAGTTTCTTTTATAGGAATAGATTCATGATCATATATTGTTTCTTAAATAGGAACAGTAGCGTGATTGATTGAAACAATTCGTTCTAAACGAAACTGAAGTTGAAATTGAAGGAATAACGACATCTATTTTGTAGACAATATCATCCATGTCTCTATTCAGAGATCTAGGAGATGCACCGACACAATCGTAATTATTAGAAGTACCGAGTAATGATTTATAATTATATACTTAAAAATTAGTAGATACTACATGTGTTTTGTTAGATTCATTCCAATAAATATTAAATTATTCAATTATTTTTTTGTCCTTTTATAATAAACCCAATATGCAACTTCGTTTGCACAATAGGCGACCTACATATACACATCTACCTTTTCATCAAATTTTGATTTTGTTTCACTTGTATGCAATAATGCAACAACATCAAAAGTCTTAGAAATATTTAACTTTAGATATAGGTTTAAAGAAAATTTTATACAGAGCCATTTTAATTCGTCAAATGCTTAACATGGGATTTTAAACATAACATGTTGTATTCACTACTTTTGCCAAAAACTAAAGGTAATTTTACGGCTAAAAACATTATTCTATCAGCTTCAATCAGTGTTCAATTATGTCTTTTTGTAATTCTGATATGTTTTGGAGTGCCAACACTTTACTGTCTCCTAGTCCCTTTTAAATCATGATAATCATTCAATACTTGGATGAAAATTTATTTTCATTGTCACTTCGAATGCACTTTATTTGTAACTCAGTTTGATTTTCCATAAGAGTCATAAACTTTGATTGGAAAATATGAGGACTCATCCTTGCTTAAGGAAAAAAACAAAGTGAATGTAAAACAATTATCAGTTTTAAATAAACAAATAATCAAGAACCTAATATTAACACAACCATAGGACCAAAGACATCCCTATGTAGTAGTTGTAGTAAACAGTTAATAGAGCTATGTAGAATGAGTTTACGTGAAAGATTCTCATGTTCACGAATGGAACATGACAGAAAATATGTATGAAGGAAAATTTTTTATGAGGTAAGTCCATAATATGATTCCCTCTAACAACTTTGTTCATTTTGAGATTTACATGTCCAAAAGGATAATGGCAAAAAATTGAATCACTCTCCCATACCGATAAGATCAAACAAGATGTTACCAAAGTAGACAAACTATTCATATACAAAATATGTGTGTCATTATTTCTTGAAGTTCTCAACAAAATCCATATGCGGGTGTCACATATCCTGGCTCCACAATCTAACATTCCTTAGCTATAAATTGAGTTGAGTAATTCTTGCCATGAATATATGGAACACTCAACAAGTTGTGCTTTAACTCCTCTATGTAACTAGCATCTTTAAAGCTTAACACACCATTTGTTACCATCCTTTTGCTTGTAACTCTTCCACTTTTGTCACCAGCAAAAATTAAATAACCACCATTGTATAATTAAACGTTATGCAATAGTGATATGTTCCCCGTGATATGCCAAGAACAACCACTATCAACATGCCATAACTTGTCAACAATCCACCTTGGTTTTTACGGCATATATAAAATCAACCAATTACCTTTGTGGACCGAAGGATGGACTGATCCTTTGCATTTGGGGCTTGATCTTTTGCCTTTGGGACTAGATTTTTTTTCCTTTAGGGGTTGATCCTTTTTTTTCATGTTCTATCTGACACTTTGCTAGAAAAGGACAAGTCATTGAAGTCCTGCTTTGGAGACACTTAGTTTCAAATGGTTAGTATCATTAGAATGTTTATCCTTAATGAATCAAGTGTTTAAAACTTTAAAGATATGAAGTTCCTTACCAAGACCACCTTTGAAAAAAACCTATTCTTGAAATCAGTTTTGAAGTAAGATTTATTTTTTTCTAGTTTTCTTATTTTATTTTAATTATCCCTATGCAAAATCTACCTTTAATTTGTTAGATTTTTTCAATGATTTAGTTCATGTTGGTTTGGTATCTGGTTTTATGTTGGCCAATACATCTGAAACAATCATATATTCTTAAACTTGATCTTCAGTGACCTTACTAATAATATCTACAAAACATGATGTGTTTGGAACAAAAGTTATTTTTTATTACATTTATTATATTTATTATCATCATTCACACTCTCACAATCCTCAACCAACCCATGCACCAGCTTCACTGATTTTGCATAAAAATTAATATTATAATTTTCAATATCAGACAGGATTTCAAGATCAATTGTCATAGTCACATTAACTGATGGTTTAAGGTTAGTTTTTCTGTTGAAACTCACCCTGTACATCATGTCTTCATCACCATTTACAAACGATAAATTTATAGGTGTATAATAATGATTAATTCATGGAGCACCGTAAGAGTAACCGACATCACTCTTAGCATCATTAAATTTTTGGGTCATTGAGCATTGACTATCCATTTAACCACATATGATGAAAGTTTAACTTACTCAACAGTGACTCTAGCTGAGGCTAGTTCATCAATGATTCAATTTATTTCTAATGCGAGCTCATCATTTCGTTGTTTCAGGTCCGATTTTGCATATTCTTTATCATGAAGATTTAGTGGTAATTGATAAAAAGTTTTGTTTAACCAATCAATTTTCTTTTTAATTACTATTTCATCTATTTTTAAATTTTCTTTTAATATATTGAAGTTTCTCAGGTTCTAATAATAAAGTTTCGTTACGAGCTTGATACCATCGAACCTTATCAACGTATTCTGACGAACAAAGAACATCATACACCTCAGTTTTCTTATTTGACGATTCTAGCTTTATGTTTAACAACATCCACCATGAATGCCTTGTGAACTTTCTCTTCGATAACCTTCATTTCATTATATTTGCTACAACCAGTTCAACAGCATCCTAAACTCTTTGTATCTTTAATCTGACTATCTTTGGAAACTTTAAGAACTTTACCCTTTATACTTTCTCAACTTTAGTAACCTCCTCAAAAGACACTTCCATCTTTTCTTTAGCTCTATCCAAATCAAATGCTACAATAGTCTGAATAATCTTATGTACTTTAACTGCTTCTTTAAAAGACACATCCCAAACATTAACTAATACTTCACCGGTTTCAACATTCTCACTTTCACCAAACAAATCCTCCATTTCACTATCTTCACCAACTTTATCATTCTAAATTTAACCAACCAAAGCTATACTTACTTTCATCTCCTACAATTCAATATGATCAAACTAGTCATAATCAGTTGTAGTCTGAGATACCAAAGCTTTATTGTTGTTTGATGAACTTCCTTTGTCAACAAATTTTTGAAATTCAATTGTCACAATGTAACACCCAGTTATTTTTTAAAAAGTTATGAAGGAATAAAAGTAAAGAAAAAGAAAGAAAATCTATAAAACCCAAGTTGAGGGGTTAAAAGTATCCAAAAGGACATAATTTTGGAAAAGTTGGTGAATAAAGCAACATGGCCGCCCATGTTGCCTCATAGAAATAAATTTCTACCCATATGTGTGTGTGAAGGTGTATGTGGGTGGATGTATGTTTTGGGTGTAAACAATGTTATGGTCATGACTAAGTATGTATTTTGTTGCTTAGAATGTAAGAACTAAGCTTAAAACATGTTAGATTTGAATTTGGGACTGAAAATAAGCTGATTAGTGAAAGTTAGTTGCTCAAAGTCTGAACAGTAACTCATACGTCCAACGGTTTAATTTTCTAAGTGTCCCCAGCCACCCAAAGGTCCAATGTCTGAACAGTACTCAACCGCCTAAGTGCCCATGCGTCTAAGTCAGGCCCATGCGGCTGAATAGTGCCCAACCGTCTAAATTATTGACCAGATTGACTAAGTGTAGGCCCAAATGCCTAAATAGTGCCCATGCGCCTAAATAGGCCCATGCGTCTAAGTGAAAAATGACCAAGTGTAAGTCCAGACATCTGCGTAGTGGCAAACGTCTGAACAGGGCAGAAACACCCAAATAGTGCCCATGCGTCTAGACACTTTCAATATTTTCTGAAATTTCAGGAAAGAGCAGAAAGTCTAGGGTTTGACCAAAGTTGACATATGGGTAATGATTATCCAATTTAAGTATAATTATGGGATGTTTTAGGGTTATGGAATGTATGAATGATGTATGGCATGTATAATGTGTTATCTTTAATGGTATGAAAACGTATTTATTTTATGTTATGAAATACGTTAAATATTACATTATTACTTTACGTAGTATGACAAATGAATGAATGAACGTAAAGAATAACGTAACGAAATGTAAGATAACAATGATGAATAGTAAAACGTAATGAACGAACGAATGGCTTGCAAGCAAATAAAAGGAGGTGCACGACCATGTTGTCGTTAGCTCAACTGTGATGCGGGTTAGCTACCCCAA
>BJCO01744183.1:0-17927 GCA_018326465.1 Flaveria floridana | reverse complement strand
ATATATATATATATATATGTGTGTGTGTGTGTGTGTGTGTGTGTGTGTGTGTGTGTGTGTATATATATAAGGGGAGGTTATACTAAAAAATAAATTTTGCCTAAGAAGACTAAGAATAAATGAGGTGGTGACACGTGGCAAAACTAAAAAATAGGATTAAAGGGTATTTTGGTCTATTAACCATTTAATCTAATTCACTTTCTCCTTTTAAAAATGTAGCACAGTTCTTTTACACACTTTTTTCACCCACATGAAAAATTAACCTCAAAATACAACGAAAGCCTAAATGTCACTCGTTGTCTTAAACTTTATAATTACATACAACAACTAATCGGTGATTAGAGATAATGAATAATGACGGAGGATGATATCAATGATCAATGATACTCAAATGTCATTTGTTTTATCACACTTAGTTATCACGTCGATTGTTCAAGCACAAAACAATATATAGATTGTTGTTCTAACGCCAAACAACACGAAAGGTGTTATAGTAACGCAAATATTGAGCATTAAAATAGCAAAAAAAAGTGTTATTTCAATTTTGTTTTATATTTTGACATAATACACCACATAAACAACACATTAGACCTTAAAACAACATAGAACATGTTACGTAAAACCGCACAAAATTGCGCTACTGACAAAACAACACAAAACTGTGTTGTTTGACGCAAAACAACACAAAACTGTGATGTTTTGATAAATACAGCACAATCTTGTGATGTTTTGATGAAATACATCATAATTTTATGTTGTTTTATGAAATACAGTATAATTTTGTGCTGTTTTATAAAATCCAATACAATTTTATGCTGTTTTATGAAATATAAATTCTAGCATAATTTTGTGTTGTTTTATGAAATCCAGCACAACTTTGTGCTGTTTTATGAAATCCAGCACAACTTTGTGCTGTTTTATAAAATCCAGCACAACTTTGTGCTGTTTTATAAAATCCAGCACAACTTTGTGTTGTTTTATGAAATCCAGCATAACTTTGTGCTGTTTTTTGAAATCCAGCACAACTTTGTGCTGTTTTATGAAATCCAGCACAACTTTATGCTGTTTTATGAAATACAATACTGTTTTATAAAATACAGCATAAAAACGTTAAAATGCAGCACAATTTCACCTAATTTGTTTTTTTATAAAAAAAATATAGCAATACAATACTAAATTTAAAGAGAAAAAAATGCTTGATTTTATGGTGCAATTTTTTTAAAAAAATAATCTACCATGAATAAGTTATAAACGATTAAAAAAATTGGAGGAAACTCAAAAAAGTCAACAAAAGTGGTTACATACCCAAAATACCCTTCCATCTTTTTATTTATAACATTATCATCTTAGACATTGATTAAGAAATAGAAGGCTAAGATAATTTCTTATCCTTTTTAGGTAAAATTTATTTTTTAGTAGAACCTCCCACTATATGTATATATATATATATGTATATATATACATAAATTATGTATAGGATCAGGATCATTACAGAACTATTTTTTATTTTCAGAACCAAAAGAACCATTGATTTACATAAATGTAAATTATAAACCATTGATTTACATAAATGTAAGTTAAAACTGGTGATTTTTAGTTGTTTTTTATAGTTTATTGTTCATGTCTGATATACACATATGTAAAACAGGTCAAGTATTATCAGACTTAATATACATTTATGTAAATCAATGGTTCTGTAGTTCTGAAAATAAAAAGTGGTTCTGTATATGTGGTTTTTTTTCATTAATTGTTGTTTACGTACATCCGAAATTAGTGTTACACTTGTTTGACATATTCATAAATATGGACAACCAAATACACACAATTCTTTTATTAGTTATAGTGGGTGAATGACCGTATTAGAACTAGCATAAACAATTTTAGTGGTTAATTTGTAAAGAAGGAGTAATCCTTAATTAAATAAACTATATGATCGATTTTTGTTTTATATAATAATATTGAATAGTAGTAAAATATGTGGAGAAAACGGTTAGGAAGGGATGATTAGAAATCTAAAAACAAATGATGAAAGAGACATTATCTTTCCGCCCTTATCGTTACTTTAAGGTATTTCGATATTTAATCTTACTTAGAGATCATATGATCATTTTTTTTCCTATTTTTATTATTATTTTAATTTCTAACCTATTGAACACCAACCTCCCAATCCCTTCACATATCTCTCGTTTCTTATAAAAATGTATTTAAAGGCTTGAATTATGAACACAATCCGACAATTATTTTGCAATGAGTCATGTGTTATCACAAGAAACTGTACTGTGTTATAAGTCTCTTTTCACATAGTAACATATTTCTAAAGATTCAAGAAACTGTACACATGGGGATTAAAATTTAACCCCCTTTGTATGTATATGTTGACATACTTTTAGTAACACTTTTAGTAACATATTGAACGTGCAATACTTATATGATATAAATTATGTTTTTTAACCATAAAGATTAGTTATGTAAAGAAAACCAACTCGATCAAACAGTATTTTAAGAGTTGACCCGTAGTCGGTGTTGAAGTTGTGAAACGGTTCCACTACTACAGCAAGACTTGTATACATTTATAATCATTGATCTCATGGACTTAAAGAAAATATACTCGCAAAAGTTAAAGTTTTCTTTTGGTAGGGTTGCCATAGAAATTTGACTTTTGTTAATTAAAATAAATACTTTTTGAGTCATCGTCATGCCCCACATTTCATCATCATATAAAACAAAATTCAACTACACTCTATATTTACACAAGGGAGCGTGTGAATACCTAAATTCACTGGTTAACACATTGAAGTTTTGAAAATAATGAATCAAATTACGGGTCACTTTCTATGAACCCCGGATAACTATGTTGTATTTGTAATAGACGACCTCGAAATTCACATTAGATTGACAACTCGCGCAACGTCAGTTGTAAAACTACTAGTTCATTATAAAAAAGTTAAAGACAAATTACGCACTAGTTTCAAAGGTTAATTAACTATAATTTAGTTTTTTTATGCGGGCAACATCATAATTTAGACAATTAGAGATAAAATAGTATACTAGTGTGTATAAAACAAGAAAACCCTATTTAACAAAATTCTTAATCGTACCAAAGCTATAACTCCCTTTGAGGGCATCTAATAAAATTAAAATGATAAAGAAAGAGCTCGTCGCTTAAAAAAACATGAGCTTATTTAATATGTAAGCAATTTAAGTATCTTAATTACTATAAAAACATATTAAACAGTATACATGTTTTCTTTGTGATACTGAAGTGAAATATAGAAATGACCGGCTTTACCATTATTTTATTGTACTATTTTTTTTTCATTCATAAAACTTTCACAGACATGCGCATTTGTACCTATACATCCTCTCTCTTTGATGGACGTCGATCACCGACACCTATAGGTAGCAAAACACCCGATGAAAAAGACAGATCGACTGATGGCACCTAGCCATTTTCATTTCTATTATTTCGAGAACCATGTATTTCACAAAGCATCCATGAGTGTTTGGATTGACTAACGTGTGGCCCTATGATTTAAAGATAGCAAAAAAGCATTACATGTGCCCTTTGATAAGGATTGATGTATTCTCAATCGACAATCGTTTCTAAACACACTTTGTTCAATTTTCACAGTCCGTTAGTCCACACCCACACAAACATTCAAATAACATGACATCATCATTACATAAACAATGATGGAAGCCTGAGAATGGTCGATCTATTAGTTTGGTTCCAGTTTAACTCAATCAAAAGCCTCTGGCTATTTACAAGTACATATAAATTAAAGGGTATAGTAAAGAAAACCATTACATTTTCTAACATATTTTTTATAAGAAAGTCTCTTAACATAAATATATATAGTATATAGAAAAAATTGTGACCCGATTGTATGTTTGGTTCTCATATTTTAAAAACTATAAAGTTAATCTAAATTTTTGTATAGGCGTTGCAAGTTTGGTCCCCAAACTTTAATTGTTGCAAAATTAGTTCAAAATTTTATGTGGACGTTACACTTATGGTTCCTAAGTTAAATTAAAAGTTAGTCATAACTTTATAACATGCATAAAAGCTAAATGAATATAATATTAGAAACCAAACATGTAATGAGTATACAAAAGTTTGGATGTTTATAATTTTTAAAGTTTGAGAACCAAGCATGCAATTTGATGAAAACATAGGGACCATTTATGCAACTTTCTTTGCAAGTATATTAAAGTTTCTTAACTTGTAAATAATGCACAAAAAACTAATGACTAACTACAATAACTTTTTGTATATTATGCCATCTTATTTTAATTAAATTAAGAGTAATTAAACAAGTTTAGTGATTTTAATGTACAAAAATTAGTTCAGTGACTCTAATGTACAAATTTAGTCAAAGTTGACTAGTTGACATCTGCTGGCGCCGGTGTTAGCATTTATGGATCAATGGTGATGGTCGATTGAAGACGTGGCATTGAATTAAAGTTTGGTTCCCCTTTTTATTTGTATTTGTATTTGTTTTAATTTTAATATTATGACTTTTTTTGCATTTTAATATAAAAACAGAAAAACTTAATGATCATTCGCTCCAGAGACCACATTTTTATATAATTGACCGAACAATGAAGATCAAGATTGTAGTTTTTTTGTAAAGTTAGTGGCCAAACTCACAATATGAACGTATGACATGGACCGTTTGTGTAATCAACTCTAAAAATTATATTAAGAAATTTTTTATCACAAAACCAAGAAAGTATATAGTATTATGACATTAACCCTACATTAGAATTATTTATTTATATTCCTATTAAAAAATCTATGTCTACATGTCGCAGAATTTAAACTATTATTTTTATTAGTAATAAATTTAATTATTTAATAAGAGATAGAACCAGAAAAAATTGAAGAGAATAAATATGATGTTGACACGTGTCCCTTATAGTTGTCATTTTATTTATTTAGAACGGATGCATTCATTCATTATTATAATATCTTAGGGACCCACACATTAGATGAATTGAAGTGCAAATTAGGAAGATTAATATTAAAGTTTAAAAGATTAAAAGGATGATAAAGGATATAGACGTGGCGTAGTTTGGTTTAGGTTTGAAGAAGGCATGATGATGATGGAGTTGAGAGATGGGTTGGACCAACTTTTTCTTTTCTTGTCTGCTTGGTCCTCATGACAATTGTCATGTACAAAGCGTGATCTAAATTCATCTTGTTTAATTTCTTCATCATAAACTATTCAACGGTATTTCATAATTTTATTTCATTTAAGAAACCTTTTATATCTTTTATTATTTTTAAAACAAAAGTAACAATCATCGTGTTCTGCATTCTTAAACATAATGCAAGCGTAGGTTTCGAATCCAAGTTCATTTCTTTTGTTCGATTTAAGTATAAACATGAACTACATAAATATATAACAGTAGTTATATAAATGTTCTTCGTTTTCTTAAATTTATTGTTGTCACTTTGTTTTTGTCAAGTGTTAGTGGATGTAGGTGTCGACTTGTTCTCTAAAACAATGATTATCAACTTTAGTGGAGTTTTGTCGTTTTTAAGTACAAACTAGGTAGTGGTTGTGTGTTACGACAGTAAAATTAACGTGGTTAAGTACTTATAACTTTTTGCAATAGTATTTTTAAGAAACATACATAGGAAAATGTTAAGGTAACCTTGCAATTACTTGCACCTAAGAGACTATACATATGAAAATGTTTTCTCATAGTACATTGCAATAGTATTTTTAAGAAACATGAACACATTCTATCACATATATAAATAACTAACTTAATATTGGGATCAATTGTTGATTATGTTTTACAAAGATATTCTTACTTTCATGTAACGTTGCATTTTAAATAATATGGTATGATAAATAAAAAAAAATAGTTAATGCAAACTTATACCAAAAAAAGTATATAACTTCTAAATGACAACCAACCTATTCTAATATTCATTTATATATTATTCAAACAAGAAAAATAATCGTATTTTACTAGAATCAAAATCCAAAATGAGGCCCAACCCTTTGGGCTATATTTAAGATAGGGAGGAAGTATTATTGGGTTGTATCTTGTATAGTATCTGCATCGGCCCAAGTCACAAGTTAAAAATGACTAAGACGTGCTACAAATATTATACAGTTTAATCTTTATAATCTAAAAAAAATGATAACTATAAGGGGCATGTTTTGCATTACATTCAAATTGATGTTTTGATAAGTAATTTTTTCATAAATAAAAAAATAATTAAAATTTAGAGTTATAATAAGGAAATTTTTAAAAATGACAAGTTTTAATACGGTTTGTTTTGAAACAAAATGTTTATTTTTTTTCAAAATAAAGTTTTAAAAAGTTAATATCATTGTTTTATTACTTATAGTTCTTACTAATACGTAATTTCAATCATATCTTATATTGAATATTGTTTTATCATTAACAATTTTTTATTATATTTAATATGGTATTTATTCAACTAATGTAATACACGGGTTTGCTAAAACTCGTATATGATAAGAGCGTAACTACTCTTAAAAAGGATGATAAACATTTTGATTCATTAATTTTATAACTTAACTTCCTGAAATATCCATATCCATAAAGTTGTAAATCAAAGTGTCATCATTTTAATGAACCAAAACTTCTCACCACATTAATTTCTCAAAGGATCTAAACTCGTACCTATAACTTTGAAGGCCTAGGTAACCAAGGAAAACATTACTAAGTATGAACGTCACTTGTTCTTTGTGTGATCCGAATGTACAATAGAACAACAACAACACAAGCCATCACATATCCTCCGATTATAACATCACCACCAGCTTTCGACTGGTTGGATTTATGATGCCATGGCATCTGTTCGGCTAGAGGATAAGGTGCACCTTCGTTTCCCATTGCATCCGGACTCAAATGAGCGGCCGAAAGTGATGAATCAGCTGGTGGTTGGCTTGGCCTGACAAGCCGAATGAACCCGACCTCTAATCGGCTGGTTGCATTGGTCTTTGTTAAGAACATAACCAATGTTGTAATGAAAAGAAGAAGCCACACACCACCCATTTCAAATATATGAAATATTTGAATGTTGATTCGGATTTTATCAATAATTGAGACATTTATACTTACACATGAGATGATAGGTCTTTAGGTCTTTTGGGGTGTGATTATTTTTTTAAGTTAATTTGTTTGGTAGGGCATGTATGTCTATAGCTTTGACTAGTGTGTGTCAGAAAAATTTAACTTGGGGAGGTTGTATATACTTGTATCTAGAACGATTTAATTTATATAATATAATATTATTGTTAATTGTTAAATTAATGAAATCTAAAAATTTATATGTTTAATATATAAATACTAAACGATAATATAACTTTATCATGTATATCTTCGATCTATATAATACTAAAACTGACATGATTACTAATTACTTTTACATATATAACATGATAAATATTCCATGCAGCTTATATCACTTTAATAACCTCAGCTAGTACATCTTGAACCTGCTCAGCGACGAGCGTTTTACCATGAGTACCCTATAAATTTATAAAAATATTTCATATCAGTAACTCATCTATGTAATATGTAAAATGTTTCGACAAATGGCGTACCTCAATGCATGCGGTAACAAGAACGGCCCCTTTCGTGGTGATAACGTTTGTATCAATAAGTTCAATCCCGAGCAAACTCATTGCCTCGATTAGCTTTGTAAACCCTCCTATTTTCTTCTCGAAAACTATCTTCATCCACAGCTTATTCTCATCAATATGAGTCACCGTTACTTCTGACTATATCAAGAAAATGGTCATAAATCATGCTTAAGAAAAAATAAATGGTTCATAGGCTGAATTTTTTCAATCAACTATGGTATAAAAAATAATATACCATTATTGTAAGTAAAAATACAACCCGTGACTTGTTATTTTTATGTGAAATCCAACCTCTATGCCCCATTTTTTCATGTTTTCCACAGGATGATTTTGGATAATATCAAAAGATGGTTCCTTTGTCATTTGTGCTTCCATTTCAAGAAGTTCGTTACTTAGATTTGTGACAGAATTTTTAAGCTCCTTGATGTAATCAATGGCGTCTGTTATGATTGTTTCTTTGTTCATCTGAAATCAAGAAAATTTATACTTTTATAATTATCTGATATAGATATATAATAATAACATTTGAACAAACACAACTAAAGATTATTGTTCTGGATCATTGCATTTGTTATCTTTGGAACTACAGATCGTAATTCTAGCATCCTGGATTTAAGCTTTTCGCGTCTCTTTCTTTCAGCTTTGAGATTCTTGGACTTGTATTTTCCATCATGGTCGTTATCACCGTCGTCTTCTTCACAATTTTGTCTCATGTTTCTGCAAACCCGTTCAAGACCGCTGTCAGTCTCTTCCACCACAGATGATATATCCTCGAAAAGATTAGAATACTCCATGTAAGAATGGCTCAAGAGCATTCTTAGTTTCAAATGATAAGAAAGGGTTGCATTTTTATAGGGAGTATGTGCAAGAATTTGATGAAAAAGTTGTTAAGCGCTTAAGTTCACAAGAGTATCATTGCCATAGGGTGGGGTGGGGTGGGGTGGGGAATCTTCTTGTTATTGGTCAAAATTTTGTGGGGATGTTAGGAAGCTAAAATCTTGCCATCATAAATAATGAGTGGTCAAGATATTATCAGAAATTGATTGATTTTATTGATATTCTGTTAAACAACGAAAAACTTATAGCTTTCAAGTGATTTTAAGATTAAAAAAAATTAGTGTAAGGTTGATTCGAGTACGTGCATCTAAATTGTAAATGATTTGATTAAGCTAGTTTGTTAACAAAATCACCAAATGGGTAATTATATGTTTATTGAAAAAGAAATTGTACCTTGATCATATAATTTTCTCTGTTTTTGTTACTTTCATGAAAGAGCGCAACAGTTTTTATATTATACAGTCTTTCCTCTTTAGTATATTGAAAATGGCGTGTTTGGCTGGATTATATTATTTGTGATATAAAATGTCCTTTTACATGTTAAAACTAAGAAATTTTACTGGTTGTTAGATTGGTGTGAACTACTCTTTCCCCAAGGCAATGTTTGATTGCTCAAGTACACTTATGACCAAGGAATAGAAGGTTAAAGAATATTCTGTAATTTACTTTATATATGCTCAGTTATTTCTAAAAACATATATAAAGTGCTATTTATTTATAGAAAATTAAAGGAGGGAAAGTACATGAGTAGAACGTTATAAATTAGATTAAACAAGTACTCTTTTATGGTGTGTTTTGAATTAATTTTTTTTCTATGTTTTATTATAGATGTTAGTAGTTAAAAATAATATTTAGACAATATGATTACTATATAGATTAAAAAAGGCGTATATTATAGATACATCCTATTTATTTTCATTCTCTCTATCTCTCTCTATACATACATATAGATACATGAAGAGATGGAGACAATAGGGTGTCTAAATAACAAAAAAAATGTTTATATAACATAACCCTTAAAAAACCTTCACTCTTAAAAAACAATATGATGAGCACTTTATGGGGAAAAAAGGGATAGTATTACGTGGTACGGTGAACCACGTGTTATATAGACATAGACATAGTCATAACATATGCTTACACTCGAAACTTTAAGTTTTAAGATAATAATATTGAATTATTATCATGATAGATAAAATTTATGAACCAAATAATCTAACATAAATATAGTCTTATAGGTAACGAGAAAAAAATATATCCAGTTAGCACAATTAATCTTCTCTCGATTTACCTAATCTGAAGAGAATAACTGAAATCCAAAACATTTTAGATGAATATTCAAGCATGGAACTAGATGTGATTTTTATAAATAATTGATGGTTTGATGATGGTTAGTATTAGGTTGACTGTCGTTTGATTAACTAAAACTTATCACATACTCATTTACACGCATTAAAACCAAAAACATTAATATACCATATCTAATTATCTATAATCTATAAATCTATAATCTATAAATCTTTAAATCTATAAATCTATAATATATAATCTATAAATACTAATAAAAAAGGTTTTTGTTTGACACATGTCATAATTGTAAACATTCTAATCTTATTTTTCCGCATCTCTCCAATTAAATAACTATCTTAATTACTAATAGGATTATGTAATTTTTTTATTATTTGTAATAAATTAAAAAAGAGATCTTTATATAAATGTAATTTCTAAAATTTACTTTATATAAAACAAGATATTCTTCTAAAATATTAAACTTTTTTAAATATGAAAAAACTTAAGATCTATGTTTTTATAAAATTAAAATTTTTATGACATGAAAGTAATTAAATTTTAAATTATAATAACTAAGTCGATCTAAGATTCTTGTGTTGATACGGAGAAGTTACTCCTTGAGATTTGTTAAAAAATAATAATTTTTCTCCAAAAAATTTAAAACATCAAATACCTCCAAAAGTTTCATAAGTTCTTTCAATTTCAGTCCAAAAGTTTTATTAGTTGTTTCAACTTTATTCTAAAATAATAAAACATTGGAGTGAAATTGAAACAACATATGAAACTTTTGGAGGTAAATTGATGTTTTTAATTTTTTGAAGGAAAATGGTTACTTTAGTCAAATCTTAGGGAGCACAATTAAAATTAACTCTAGACATAAAAATGTTGAACCACGCACACACATTGTATTCTGTTAACTTACCAAATTTAGAACAAAACGTAAAAATATTAAATCACACATGCATGTTGTGTCGTGTTAACTTGCAAAACTTAGAACGAAACGTAAAAACAATTATTTACAAAATATGTAAAGTATATGGGAACAAAGTTGAAAATATAAATGTTGTGAGACTCTATTGCAATATACGAAGAGTTTTGGGTTAACCGTAAACGGAGTCAAATTTGAGAAGTTTAATTCTAAAAAATGAGAAACTTTGTGTTAAAAATGGAAAATCAATTTTAAAAAAAAACTCCCTATGCATAAGCTACAACACCATTATGCATAAAAGAGTTGGTAATTAGTAATATATAAATTTAACATGTCATTCCTAATCATATAAGAGCATTCACATCTCACCCTCTATATACTTGTGAGTGTGTTCTCTATATTATAGATAATGGTTTTAAGTTGTTTTGAGTGGATGATAGAGAACATGTTACTGACAATCTCTATATTTAGTAAAACATTGTTCATCTCTATTAATTTTTTAATATTTTTTTAAAGTGATTGTGAGTAGAGCAGAGAGAAAAGATAATGATAAATGTATTAAAATATATTATTGAATTGAAAGTAATAGAGAAAAAGTAGTAATTTTATTGAAATTATAGATATAAAGATGAATAATTGGATGTGAATGTTATAAATTTATAAATCGAATGTTAAAGACCCTTGTACAAACCTAAGTTCGATGAAACCATCGATTTTATAATCATAAATGATGCTAAAATGATCAAAATCAATCTCATAACCGTCCATTTTCATGTACGATTTGTCCATGATCTTTTTAACATCAGGAAAAACAATCAAACCAATGGATAGAAATTAGGGTTTTAACTCATAAAAAACTAAAAACCCCACAATAAAGAATCTTGGACTTAACTTCAATAGTATTTATTGCTCTGAGTGTGAAGTGGCTTAATTTCATCCCTGAAAATGTCTACCATTACTCGCATCTTCCGCACATTCTCCACATCTGTCGCCATATCACCGGCGAAATCTATCTACGATGATCTCTACCATGAACGGAACCTCAAAAGGGTTGTACAGAAGTTCAAGAAGTTGTCGGAATCGCATTTGTTCCGTAAACAAGCCAACGTTTACGACAACACAGTCCGCCGTCTCGCCTCCGCAAAGAAATACAAATGGGTCGAAGAAATCTTAGAGGATCAGAAGCAATACCATGATATTTCTAAAGAAGGGTTTGCGGTCAGGTTGATTTCTTTGTATGGGAAAGCAGCCATGTTTGATCATGCCTCTAAGGTGTTCGACGAAATGCCTGAGAGAAACTGCGAGCAGACTGTTAAGTCTTTTAATGCGCTTCTTGGTGCGTGTGTTAATGCCAAGAAGTTTGATAAGGTTGATGGGCTTTTTAGGGAGTTGCCTGGAAAGATATCGTTGACTCCGGATATTGTTTCGTATAACACAGTGATCAAGGCTTTCTGTGAGATGGGTTCGTTTGATTCGGCGGTACAAGTGTTTGATGAAATTGAAAAGAAGGGCTTGAAGCCTGATTTGATTACTTTCAATACTTTGCTCATTGGGTTTTATAGCAATGGTAGGTTTCTTGATGGGGAGAAATTTTGGGCTATGATGATGAACACTGGTATTTCACCTGATATCAGAACTTATAATGCTAGGTTGGTTGGATTGGTTTTAGAGAAGAAGACAGCTGAAGCTGTTGAACTCTTTAACCAGTTGTGTTCTAAAGACCTCAAACCTGATGTGTTTAGCCACAATGCTATTATCAATGGTTTCTGCAACGATGGCAACTTACAAGAAGCAAAGAAGTGGTATACTAAATTGGTGCAAAGTGATTCTGGTCCTAATAAAACAACTTTCGCAGCTGTAATTCCATTAGCCTGTAAAATGTCTGATTTTGATTGGGCGGTTGAGCTTTTCAAACAAGCTTTTGAACGAAAGTGTCTTGTGGATCCGAATGTCATGCAACTCGTGATTGATGGATTGGTTAAGGAGTCAAAAACTGAAGAAGCTAAGCAACTTGTGGAGATTGGAAACTCAAACAAGTTTAGATGCTACAACCTGACCATGCCTACAGAGGAGTAATGTATGAACTTTGATTCTTGTTTTTTTCTTTTCAGATGTTTTCAAGATTATGGTGATCACTGATCAAAAGAATTCTAGACACACAAGTGATTTGGTTTTTAGGTCGGTTTACTATTAGAGGGTTTCTTGTAAGTTTTGTTCTTATTGTTGTGAATTTCATAAAATGGAACTGTATTTGGCTTGCCCAAAGAATGCTATACTTTGAGCTTTTTTGCTTCCTTTTAATTCTGTAATGAGTTTTGAGTTTGAATGCTGAAACCTCTTGAATAATATAGTTTATGTATATAATGAGAGTACAAACTGTGCAAATTTTATATATTCTGATACATTTCTGAATCAAAAAAGGCATATGAATTTAAAAATATACTGTTATCCAGAATAAAATACAGTTGAATGCCTTCGTTACATTAACTTTAGGCTAAAGAATTTAGCTTCTTTTCAAGCAGTTTAGCCCGTCTAAGAGCATCCAAAGCCTCGGCTTGCTTTCCTGCACGTTTCAAATTTACAGCCTTAACTTTTTCGGCCTTAATCTGTTCTTCCAGCTCTGTGGTCTCACTCTTGTTGGCCACCAGTTTAGCTTTGACAGGCTCAGCCTGAACCTTGCTGACCACAGGTCTTGTCTTAACCGGCTCAGTCTTCTCAAGTGAAGATTGAGCTACACCACCTTCTATTCCTACTTCTTTAAGAGCAGACAGAAGTTGAGGATCGAGAAAATCCTCAATACTAACATCGTCAACAGGTTCTGCTGGTTTGGTCAACTCATTGGCAGCTTCTAGTTGACCTTCAAGATTCTTGGCCAATTCAAACTCTGCATCCGCTTCCTCATGTCGACCTTCCCTTCTCAGCTTTAGTGCTTGCCTCTTGTGGCTTAAAGATTCTTGCTGTAACTTAAAACGCTCACGAGATGACAGTTTAGGTGGAGAATCATCGTTGTCTTCCTTTTTAGTCACTTTACTAGTGCTCGGTACTGGGGTTTTATCCTCTGTATGTGAATCTGGGGATTTATTATGCGCATCCATACTCTCTTTTTCTAGAAGTTTAGCCAGCTTTAGTTCCTCCTTAGCTTCTGCTAACTTTCCTTCCCTTTTCAAGCTGACAGCTTTTCTTTTGTGAGCCAAGATTTGCTGTTGCACAGAGTTTGACTCGGTTACCCCAAATCGAGGCTTCTCATGTTCAAATACATCACCCATCGAGTGCTTTGATCCCAAAGATTCTTCCTTGATTCCCATTTGAGGCTTTTCATGTTCAAAAACATCACCCTGAGCACTCTTTGATCCAAATAATTCTTCCTTGATTCCCGTGTAAGGCTTTTCATGTACAGAAACCTCACTAACTGTTTTTTCAGGTAAATTGTTCGCCAAAATCGTTTCTTGACTTGGTGTTTCCAGTTCTGCCAACTGCGCTTCTAAATCTTTTGTAGCTTTTAGAACTTCTTCAGCTTCTTCAACATTCCCTTGACGTCTCAGAGCCAGGGACTTCCTTTTTAGGGCTAAAAGTTCCCTTTGAATCTCAGCTTTACTCTTCTTTGGTAACATGTTTTGTTGTTTTGGTGGTCCAGCCTCCGCTGCCACATCATCTTGCCAACCTAAATTCTCTAGAAGTGCAAGATATGATGGATTGTTCATATCTTTTTCTGTTACATCTTCTCCTTGATCTTCAACATCCATTATTGGTGCAGAAAAGTCAATATGCTTCATACTTGCGGGTTTGGCTTTAGGCATGCTAACTTTGGGACCATTTTCTAATTCTTCAAGTCGCTGCTCGAGAGCTTTCCCTTTCAGTAATTCTTGATCCGCCTCATCCACTTTCCCTTCCCTCCTTAAAGCAAGTGCTTTCTTCTTTAAAGCAAGAAGCTCTCTTTGTATTTCTAACTTGCTTTTCGATGTCATTTTATGGTCGAATTCAAGTTTTTGCTTTGAAAGCGGCACATCATCATTTTCTCGAGTGTCATGGGTCCCACCAGCATCAGCTTCGAGCAGCTTTGCCTTCTTTAGCAAGGCCAATGCCTCTGCGGTATTTCCAGCTCTTTTTTTATCGAGTGCTTCTCGCTTTAAAGACTGTATTTCACTTAAAAGTGACTCTTTATCAATAACATCATGATCTTCAGTCCACCCTAAAGATTGCAAAGCAGCTGACATTTCAGGATCGTCCATATCATCTTCAGTCACTTCAAAGTTACCATCGAGGTAGGGCCCATCATCCATGCGAAGAAGACGGTCAAAGTCAATTTTAGTATTCCCATCATTTCCAGGTGCTAAAATATCTTCTTTATCAATGTCCATGCTACGAATCAACGATGTGAATTCCTCGTCTGAATCTTCATCGTCACCTAACAATTCTTGTTCTTCAATCTGCTTTTCAAGTATTTTAGCTCTCTTTAATTCTTCTTTGGCTTCTGAAAGCTTCCCATCACGTTTAAGAGCAAGTGCTTTTTTCTTGATAGCAACGACTTCAGATCGGTCAATACCCTTTTCAGGTTTATTAGTCTTTTGAGAAGCTTCTTTAAGCAGGGTTGATAATTCGCCCTCTAAAGTCATACTGACGGGCTTTTTATCAGCATCATGAAGATCAAGATCGGACCATCCAAGTTCTTTGAGTTCACTAACAAGATCATCTTTTTCTTTCGGTTTTTTCACATCTGCAACTTTTGAGTTCTCATTTGCACTGGTGGATGAAAGAGCTTTCTTACGGTTTTTTCTCAATTCGATCTCTAAGGTTGCAGCTTGTCTTTCAAGTTCTTTTCCTCTTTTGAAAGCTCTCAAGGCTTCTTCAGGCTTTTTTTCAGCTTTTAAAACTTTATACTTATTCTTTTCCTCCACGGCCCGTTGTCTCAGTTCTTCCGGAGTACTTGACTCAAGGTCAAACTCCATGTCAATGTTCGAAGACGATGCACTTGTAGCTCGCTGCATACTTGGAACTGACTCCTTATCTGATGAAATTGATCCATTACCACTTACATCATCCTCATTATCAGATGCAAGTTTTGAAGCCCCTGAAATTGAAGCAAAATATAGTATTATTCAACAAGTGTTATATCACAGCCATAATTTTCTAGCAAATATCAGAGATTACATCACTTATGAAGTTTATCATGTTTTTAAAAAGTCGAACAGAATCTGTGTTAGCATTAAACTTTACCTTTTCGAGACTTATTCTTGTGACCATATCGCATTTCAAAGCGTGCTGCTTCTTCTAAAGTTTTACAGGGGTCACAAATACGAACAGGTGATTCACCTTGTCCTCTTAAGTACATTCTTTGCTGGGTACAACTGCCACAGAACAAGCCCCCGCATCTTCGGCAATGATGCTGCAAAGCCACATATATATAAGTTATCAGAAGAAGAAAAAAACGATGTGCAATGCATATAGTATAATGTATATAACAGGATACATATTACATAAACACTACCCTTATAAATTGATATGGCTTTTAGCAGATATAAAAAAAAGAAAAAAACACTACCAAAAAGTACAAAAACAACCAAGAGCTTATTGATCTCATCTACTACTATGTAATGCATTTGACGTCTTAACTCTGAAGGAGAGTCTATGGTTCACTTTTTAATTGCTGAACTGTGAACATGTTAACATAATCATCCAAACTGTCAACATCCGTTATATAAACCATTCAACAATGTTAGCAGTTTACAAGTTTTTCAAACAAAAGTACCAAACATACTAAGTTTTGCTGTTTTGTAAAGGATTGCGGTTTTAGTCATAACTTCTTAACTCCAGTGAGCCAATTAGGAAAAAAGAAAAGGAGAGAGTATGGTGCTATTTGTTGCAATTGTCCTTAAAGTAATCATTGTGTTGTTAAATTGTTATAAAAACATAGTCCCTCCATTGGAAAAGAGACAAAGAGCAAGTGCACTTGACTTCTAATATCAAACCTGAAGTACAAAAATACTAACTTCTACCAAGTGTGATAAATTGTTACATTCCAATGCATATCAGTAGTTACCAATCAATAAATCCCAAGTACAATCCCTATTTAAATCATCCATCTCAGTTACTAATTTATATTTCTGTAAAATGAAAGTTCAAATCCGCAATAACAATGGAGTGCTACCAAGTTCAAACAAGATTACAATATAATCTAATTCGAAACAATTACAGAAGCAAAAGAAATTGTCTGTTAAAGAAAAACAATTGTACAATGAAATAATGATTTAATGAGTTGTAAATCCACTTTTAATCCGAGTGTTAGCTAATACGAATGATCATCGATTTTACCAGCATTAGCTAAACCATAGGGAAATAATCGGCAATTACAACAGCAAAGTGGATTAGATCCCTGAACAAGTATAAGCCAAAAAACTGTCTACTTATAGAATTCGTTGCATACTCTAATTTGGTTATAACTATGCCTCAAATATTGGTTAAATCAAGTCGAAACTAAATTTGGATCTTAGTCAATTGACTTTGAGAAGTCAGATAAGATTTTACGAAGAATTAGTTTCGAAATCACATCAAGTTTAAGCAAAACTTCAACAATCAATCTTCATCTATTTAAGCCAAATTGGAACAAGGGTTTAAAAAATCAAAGCCGTAAAATTAGGCAAAGCAAATCCGATGAAACCTTGCGGTTGATGAAAGTGAACTGGGAAGAACATCCTTGACAATGGGTCGCATCGATCACCCAGTTATTTCCTCTCAGCGATGGCTTCGGAGGCAATCCGATCTTCTCCAACATCTTTACCGATTGAAACTACGATTCCGTGACCAGAAGGGGAAGAAATCGATTCAGTCTGAAGAAAACTTGAACACAAAAGGGGAAATTGGATCTAAGTCGTCGATGATTTTGATTTTGATTTTGATTTTGATCTTTTTGATCTTTTTGATCTTGATCTTATATGGAGCAAATCGGACTCATTGTAGTTGATGGATCAATGATCAATCCATGGTTAATCGAGAAAATTAGGGCTGCCAATTGGGTTAAAGCCCATAAGCCCATTACGTCACCAGCTGCCCGAGTTAATCCGGCCCGATAATTCAAGGTGCCTTGCTTTAAAAATTAAAATTAGATTGTGTGTCAAATTTTTATTTTCTTTTTTTAACACTTGGAAATTTTCTAGGATATAAGGGTACAACTTAGGGATGTAAACGAGCCAAGCCGGCTCGATGGATACTCGAGATCGACTCGGTAAAAAGCTCGATCGAGC
>BJCO01744180.1:0-12510 GCA_018326465.1 Flaveria floridana | reverse complement strand
ATCCAGCACATGGTCGCGGACTATGCCGCCTCCGGTACGCCGTTGTTGTCACAGCCACCGAGGCGGTTAGGCCATGATGTTGCTGGCCCATCTGGCTCGGGCGGGTCTGGTCAGGGCAGCGATCCGGAGATGACGGATTAGATAGGTATTTTGTTTGTTTTTTATTTCTTTTTGTATGTAAAAACTCGTTGTATATATATATATGCAGTTTCAGTTATGATGGCTTGTATATTTGGTTGTGTTTGTTTGGTTGTGTTTCTTTGTTTGTTTGTTTTATATTTGTAATGCTGGTAATGTTAATTGTATATGTTTGATAACAACTGATTTTACGATTAGGTTAACCATGTGATAAAATAAAACCAACTTGTTTAATAAATAATTAAACACAAAAGATACTTGTAATATGATAAATTAATAATAAACACAAAATACAAACTCGTATGTTACGATTAGGTTAACCGTGTGATAAAATAAAAACAAACTAGTATGATTACTCAAATTTAGAAAATATATACAATATGTCTGTATAATGACAACCGATTTTTACAAACTCGTAAACAAGTTAAACACAAAACCGTCATATTAATAATAAATAAATAATTGTAATATGATAAATTATTAATAAACACAAAACACAAACTTATGAGTTACGATTAGGTTAAACGTGTGATAAAATTAAAATAAAAACAAACTGTTATGATTAAAAAAATATAGAAAATATACGCAATATGTCACGGTTTGGCCAAACCGTGACATATAGCCCCCAAAACCCTAACCAATTCCCCATTAATTGCATACCCAATAATTGCAACGGATCCCCAGATTAGTCTAGGCTCTAACTGTCACGGTTAGGCCTCACCGTGACAGTTAGGTCTCACACCCGGCTGAACTATCACGAGGAGCCCTAACCATGACCGTTTGAGTCAGTTTCCCCCAGAAAAATAACGGTGTGTGCAGAATTCCCCATTTTAGTAAACCCAAGTTCTATTTATTGGTCGAGATTAATCACAACTCAGTATATATTTACATATACTTTTAACCTTAAGTTTATTTTCCTCCAACGACCCGTTAGTAACTGCGAGTTAACCCCGTTAGTTTTATGAAGACTTGGACTGTTTTTGTGGCCAAAACACTAAACAGAAAGTTAAAATATATCATTAGGTCTATCAATTTGAAACTTCCGCACCCAAAAACCCGTCAACCTCCACCTCCTGATTTGAACCATCGAACTCGCTGGAGGTAGATTTCAGATGATGATGGAGGTTAGACAATGGAAAACAGACTAATTGAGACTAGGCGGTGCTGGAGTTGAAAAATGGCTCAAAGTTGGCCTCATTTCATAAAAAAAACTAACGAGGGTTAACTCTCAGTTAGTAAGGGATTATTGGATGAAAATAAGTTCAAAATTAGGAGTGTCTGTAAATATTTCCTGAGTTGGGATTAATCACGATCAATAAATAAAAGTTGAAATTATTAAAATCCAATAACCCAAAAATTTAAGGTTGAATAACACAGATTTGTCTTGTTTACTGGTTAGCCTTTTAAGAAATTGATAAATATATAGTAAATTAAACGGATTGTTAAGGTCAAATTATTAATCTCTTAAGAAATTATGAACATCGATCTTTTCTAACTTAAACACATTTGACGCTTAAGGTTATAAAAATCTATTGAATTCGTTAGTAATGTTTAGTGTAGAAGTACGTCGAAGCAACCCCACTTGAGATGTCCATTTAGCAGCACCTTAGGATGGCATAGCCGAAATAACAATGATGGATGGCATAGCCGAAATAATAATGATGGATGACATAGCCGAAATAATAATGATTCTTTTATATTGTTCGTCAAACATTCCTAGTGTTAGTTTCGATTTTTTACAGACGTATCAGAACGTTTTTTAGAGTTATTACGTATTACCAGTCTCTAGGAACTAATGGTCTAGGTCCGAACCGGAGCTCTTCGTATCGTCTCGGGAAGTCTTTTATCGTACTTTCTGCTCTAATAACAAGTTGTTAGCCTCGACACAAGAAAGTGGGATTCATAGTAATAAGTTTTTAGTTCGAAAGATATATATTGTGGATGCATAGAGTAAATGTTCATCAACCTGGTTCAAAAATCCTTTTGCGTCGTATTTATAAGTGATTTTTTTGGGTAGTTAACTCAGTGTTTAATGAAGGTATGGTGGTACAGTGGCCGTCGTATGAGATGATCACTATAGCTTCACAACGATATTATATTTATTATTTATTTATGTGATTAATTTGTTGATTGGATTAACTATCCAATTCTTATTGTTTTGTGAAGGTCATATGTTTATTTTACAGGTTCACCTCTGTAGTGACATGCTGATTCCTCCGGGTTTCGTCACGCTGATTACGCATGCTGCTGACGCTTATCTGGTAATGTACAAAATATTTACTTCATGGCTTCTTACTTTACGGTTAATGTATTTATACAACATAAATGTTATTTGTTATTGTAGCAACTACCTCCTTCTGTTATACACTACTACCAAAACCAGCAGTTTGTTTCTACTATACACGTCAAGCTAGATGATGAATCTGTTTGGCACATTACTACTAGAATTGTTGATGGTCAAACAACATTGACACCGGATGGGTGTGATGTCAAAGCACTTACGTTTACAGAGAATTGATTACGTGGTGGTTCGTCCTACGGAGCCTAACATTTGGTTTCTGACCCGTGTCCGTGGTAATACTTCTCTACAGCATCTTTCGTTGTTTATCATGTCATTTTTAATGACTATGTTACTTTTGTTGCAAGTACCATTCATGTTATGATGAGGTTTTGTATGTCTTTGTGTTTTTTATCGTTAACTTTTAAAGTGAACAGTTTCACATGTATATCAAGATAAATTATAATGTTGTGCTTTGTGATTACCATTTATGTTTTAATGAGTCATATGTTTTTAATTGTCTTTTTACCTTTCTGTTTCAGCTGATTGATTATAGCTTTATGAAGTAACATCTTAGTCTGGATGTTCATAATCGTTACTTCACTGTTTGGGCCAATCAAGGTTACGAGTGGGTGTTGAGGGTTTTTGAAGCTGGACGTGTATGCGGATTCGTTGATGGTTTCTATCAAGTTCGTGCATATTATCCTTTAAGAATTGAATACTTCCTTCTATATCAGTTACAAACTATTCTATTTTAGTCTTAGCATTGGTGATATACAAATTCAGATAGAATGTCTAAGTCTTAGAATTTGATGTCTATAAAGATGAAATGTGACAGCCTCAACCTTTCTTGTATTATGTAGTATAGATTCGACTGCAGAAATTTAAGAAGTAACAAGGAAAAAGGCAAACAAATATTAGCAAAATTAAAGGCAAACATCAGATCTTGGTGATCCAATACACACATATAAAGCATATTTATAGATCCGCATGACAAGATACGAACGATGAAATGGATCCAAATTGGAGGGAGAATTGTCAAGAGTACAACAAATCACATAAATAAATAATAGAGTAAATTACTATTTTGACCCCTAGGGTTAGGGCTATTTAACTCTATCAGCCCCAAAAGGAATCTTTTGATATATCAACCTCTAACGTTTCATTTCTTAATTGTTTTGGTCCCTTGCACTAACTTTGTTAACTTTTTTTTTTGTTAAGTGTACGGGTATTTTAATCATTTTCACCTTAAGGCTGTTTATGTAAATTTTAAAGCTTTAAGGTTATTATGCATATTTTTAAAATAACAATACAACCGCCATACCACCACCTAACACAACCACCACCTAACACAACCACCACCCACCACCTAAAACAACCACCACACCACCACCCAGCAGATTTACATTTTTTATTAGTTTAGGGATTTGGCACCGCCACCACATCCACTATCGTGACACGCCCACCTCCACCCGCAACAACATCAATTTTTCCATTGTCGCCTGCCATCTCTTCCGCTCCTTTCAAAAGTTCCAACCCTTCAATCATCACATGCCAACAACTAGTTTCTTCATCATATTTCTTCACGACACAGTTATCTTCATTCACCACATGAATCACCTCCTCCGCCACTTCCCCGTTCCACCTTACAACCATCTTGGATGCGCAACAGACCACCATCGCCGCCACAACAATCGACTAACATCTACAATCACCATAATCTTCGTAAAACAAAAACATCTGTTCTCATTGACTCCCACCGCCAGTCACCGGCGACTATCACCGCCGGCAACCCCTTCGTGACCCTAAGAGGTGTTCGATTGGGTCACCAAAATCAGCGAAAATCGTGCACATCGACATCCAAGACAAAGGCGTACCCTTCGTAGCCCAACAGATCCACATCTAGGGTATCCAAGGCGGTGGCGATGGTTCATGATGGCTCCGGCTGAGGATATGAGGTTAGCTCTCATGGTTATTAGTTTGCCAAGTCGGGTTATTAGATTTACACACCACTTGTGTTATGATTGATGCCATTTAGTTGTGATTGTTTTAGGTAGTGGTGGTGGTTGTTTTAGGTGGTGGTGGTGGGTGGTTGGTGGTGGTGTGTGGTGGTTTTATTTGTAATTTTAAAAATATGCATAATAACCATAAAGCTTTAAAATTTACATAAACAGTCCTTAAGGTGAAAGTGACCAAAATGTCGTTACACTTAACACAAAAAGTTAACAGAGTTAATATTAGGGGCCAAAACAGTTAACAAACGAAACATTAAGGGTTGATATGTCAAAAGATTTCTTTTTAGGCTGATAGAGTTAAATAGCCCAAACTCCAGGGGCCAAAATAGTAATTTACTCTAAATAATAAAAGCTTTATCGTTATCGGGCTACATGATCATCTCATACGATGGCCACTATATCACCATGCCTTCACTAAATGTGTAAAATGAATACTGAGTTAACCAATGTTAGAAAGATCACCAATAAATACCAAGCAAAAGATTAGTGGAACATATCAATAAACACTTACTATCTGCAACCACAATATATATCCTATTAACCGGAAATTTATTCTCACGTCCGATTTGTTATTTGTGTAGAACTTACGGCAGAAGACTCAACAAGACGATTAGAAGAGCTTCAGTTCAAACTCGAACCATCAGCTCCTAGAGACCAGTGGGAGGAAAGTGTTCACTCACTCCCCCTCAACGTTCTCTAGGGCTCATGTCAAGTGGGGTTGCTCCAACGTACTTCTACAAGTTGCTCAATGGACCACAAGTTGAAACCTTTCGTCGAGCTTTACCGAAGAGGTAAAATGGTAGATGGCTTTATTTGTACTTTGTTTTATTATTAATATAAAAGATAAAATGATCATGTTTAAAAGTTTACCATTTAAAATAGACCACCATTCATTATAGGATGAGTGACGGATTAGCAAAGAGTTGGGACCAGAAGGGTAGTTTCTAATCATTTGGGATGAAAAGTAAAATTGTGTTCGAACACAAACTATCCATGCCATTTACTATTCTTAAAAGTTAAATGCAAGCAACAAACGTGCATATATTTCGAAAACCAAGTGTGCCATGGTGGATTAAACAATTAGGATCAAGTGCATAATTTTTATTTAAAAAAGGCAAATTTAAACTTACAACATGATCATCTAATTCACTCTAATATATGACTATACCTAGTTAGATGAGTAGATCGAAAGAAACTAAGTGCAAATGAGCAGAACTTTTATCCAGAGCACATGATGCCTCCTAGACATACGAAGTCCACCTGTACATGAGGTAATTGTCGCCCCACGTTGTTAATAAGTCGATCAATAACGTGTCCCATGGTCTCAACTCTCAATGTCTCTATGCGCCCCATGGGCCGATGTATGGTGGGTCAAATCTGGACATGGCATCCTGGGTCAGGTATGGCTAATAACCGGTATCATGTCGCCTCAGTAGACCTCGATCTTTTAGGTTCAAAATGCCTATTTGTTACGGTTACTAGTATTTCGAAATTCACACATACGTCTAAAAATTTCTTCAAAAGAAACAAAAATTCATTTTGATAACTTTGGCATAGGTTCATATATGTTTTCTAGATATAAACTTATATTATCATAACAATCAAACAGCAGACATTATTTAAAAGATGAAGCAGCCGATGACTTTGAACAATTCCAATCTTAAAGTCAACCACCTACTTTCATTCCATTGACATTCTGAGCTAGTTCCATATCTCATGATTCTCATCAAATGCATCGTTGTTTTCTCCGATGTCAACGAGCTTGACTTTTAAACACCTTAAAAAAAAACTCTAACTAATGACTTAATATCCTTAGCCCAATCGGTTAAGATAATGTACCAATGACATATAAATATTAGAAGATAACAAGTTCAAGTCTCACTCTAAGCAAAATACTCAAAGTTCTCCTGAGAGGTCAGGGGTGCAGTTCCGGTTGAAAAACGAATAGATAAACCCGATTAAGATAACACATTCTTCGAAGCATCGTCGTACATTTCCCGTTCAGAAAAATAAACATATGACTTTTTCAATAAAAACTATCTTATAAAACTTATCTCAAACTACTTCAACCTCAACAACAGCAACTACCAAAATGCTTCTACTCTCCATACTCCTCTACCTATCCCACCTCCCATTCTCACCGGCAACCACCGCCACCGCGAACAACGTCACGCTCCCGGGCTGCCCATCGCGATGCGGGAACCTCACCGTACCATACCCGTTCGGCATTGGAACCAACTCTGGTTGCTCCATTGGCCCGTGGTTCGACATCACCTGCAACACATCCTTCAACCCCCCGAAAGCCTACTTGCCGGAGGACCTATTCTCGTACACCGGTTACAAGTTCAACCTGGTGGAGGTGGTGGATATCTCACATGAACATGTGAGGGTCAAAAACACCGTTGCTTCAAGGTGCTACAATGAAACCGGTGGTATGACTCAAGACTACAGCAGTGGGCTGGTGGTGCAAAACTCGTATTTCACGTTGTCGGATCGAAACAAGGTGTTTGCGATCGGGTGTGATGATTACGCGTCGGTTTCACCGGTGGCGGGGATCGAAGGCAAGAACTTCACCAGTGGGTGTGTGTCTATATGCTCTGATGCTCAAGATGTCCCCGTGGGAGCATGTTCAGGTATGATTCTTTTTTTCTTTTTTATTATTGGTTTGAATTGAGTTTATTCGCAAATGGGTAACGATTTTCGCCCGTTTTTGGTAATGAAATGTTTGCGGTTTATAGGTGTTTCATTAATGTCACTTACAGAAGTGCATGACACAATCTGAAAGGATTTTTTAATTATAAAAGAATGTTTTATTGTTGTCACATAAGCACTTTCTGTAAATGTGTAAATGACATTTACTGAAACACTATAGAACACTTAAAACACAAACATTTTTCAAAACATACGCACAAGTCATGATACAGAGCTAAAAATCCCTATTTCCTTAAAAATTGTTCAGGAATGGGGTGTTGCGCGACGAGCATACCGAAGGGTTTAACGACGTACCTAGCCCAAGTGTTCACAATCTTTTTTCACGCTCAGGTTCGGTCTTTTAACAAATGTGGCTACACGTTTCTTGGAGAGCAAAGCGCGTTTACGTTTCGGGGTGCTTCTGATTTTGTGGATCCTGATTTTGCTGTTCGGACCGCGGAGACTGTTCCAGTGGTGCTTAACTGGGTGATCGGAAGTGGGAGCTGTAATGACTATAGAAACACCAGTGATTATTATTGTCAAGAGAATAGTGTTTGTGTGGACTTTGAAGGTGGGAATGGAGGGTATAGGTGCTCCTGCAAGAATGGTTATCAAGGCAATCCTTACCTTTCTCCCGGCTGCCATGGTTAGTCACTTTGATTAATGTTTTCATCATCCGACCAAATAACCGGACCAGACAATAACGTCTTACCAGTGCATTGGTCGGACCTGATTTGAACGACTTCATAAACAATATAAAAATAAAAACCATATATTAAAAAACAAAGTTTGAAACATTTATGTTTTGGTATTAATTAGTAATCTTAAAAGAAAGAGAAGACTTTTGGTATGAATTAAACTATAATTAATAAATGATATATAGAGTGTGAGAAAATTAATCAGAAAATAAGATTTTTTATGGAAAAGATATATATAAAAAACTTGAAATCAGGTTGAAACACCCGATCTGACCCGCAACCAGCCGATTCAAATGTATACGACTCAAAGAGGAATAACCGAACCGGCTGGATACTTGATTTCTGGTCCGGCGAGCACTTCTTATTGATTTCTAGTCTTTCTCAGGGTGATAGTATCAAATTGAGATAGAAGATGAAAAAACATAAAAGGAGATAGGATTCACTTCTAGCATACCTTTCTCACCTATACTTCTCTTATTAATAACCTCATTAACGATTTAACTAACTCCATTAAGCCATTATAACACATTTACAAGTGTGGTCCCTCTACTAAGAGTATTACCAAAGTACCCCCATACCATTTGATAGCTAACACATGGTCTGTAATTGAATACAGTCCATCAAAACATTACTTAAGCAATGCAACATTTTAAAAATGTGATCTTGCAGATATCGACGAGTGTGCGGATCCAAACACTAATCCGTGTAACGGGACCTGCACTAATCTTCCAGGAAGTTACAACTGTTCGTGCCCTCACGGATACGAAGGAGACGGGAGAAAAAACGGGAGTGGCTGCACTGCTAGGAACTCAAAATCTCCAGCACTAAAGTTGTCTCTAGGCGAGATACCTCATACTTTCATGATCACAAACTTATTACTTGTTTCATTATAATACAACAACGAATGATGGCGAATAACACCTTGTGGTTTATGCAGGAATGGGGATTGGATTCTTGTCTGCATTTATAGGAATAGGATGGTTGTATTTCAGCCACCAGAGAAGAAAGGTGATCAAATTGAGGGAGAAGTTCTTTCTGAAAAATGGGGGCATGTTGTTGAAACAACAAACGAGTTCTGACGAGTTTGGTGGTGTCAATCGGTCGAACAAGATCTTCACAACCGAAGAGCTGGAAAAAGCCACGAAAAACTTCTCTAAGAGCATGATTCTTGGTCGTGGCGGGTATGGGATTGTATACAAAGGGATCTTACCTGATGGAACTATTGTTGCTATAAAGAAATCAAAGGTCATGGATGACAGTCAGATCGAGCAGTTTATCAATGAGGTGGTCATTCTTACTAGAACTAACCATCGGAATGTCGTGAAGCTGTTAGGGTGTTGCTTAGAGACTGAAGTTCCATTGCTAGTCTATGAATGTGTTTCCAATGGCACTCTTTACCATCATATCCATGCTAACGATGGAATGGCGTGGTTATCTTGGGACAATCGGTTAAGAATAGCAGTTGAGTCAGCCGGAGCGCTAGCCTACCTTCACTCGGCCGCTTCAAAGCCAATTATCCACCGTGATGTGAAATCCGCCAACATATTGTTGGATGAGAATATGGTCGCTAAAATTTCAGACTTTGGCGCGTCAAGGTTGATAGCCTTGGATCAAACACAAGTGACCACATTGGTTCAAGGGACAATAGGATATCTAGATCCTGAATACTTTCACACGAGTCAGTTAACAGATAAAAGTGATGTTTATAGCTTTGGAGTCGTGCTTCTCGAGCTTATAACTGGTAAGAAGCCACTTTGCATGGATCGGAGTCAAGCAGAAAGAAACCTAGCAGCCTATTTCCTAGTTGCCTTAAGAACAAATACTTTGTTTCAAATTCTAGACCCACGAGTGGTTCGAGAGGGATCCCTCGAGCAACTCGAAGAGGTCGCGTCTCTAGTGAAGCGGTGCCTCAACATAAACGGTTACGACAGACCAACGATGAAGGAAGTGGCTATGGAACTAGAGGGCTTGAGGAAACTCACAAAACAACCATGGGTTAACCAATATGGTAATGAAGATGGTTTGAGGAGAGTTAACGAGGGCGAACAATCGGACCTTTACAATGCCTCGATTAATCCATATATGGACTCGATGGAGGCTTCGAGCCTCTACAGTTCAGATCAAATTCATTCGTTGTACCCTGTCAACGATCCTAGATGATTACACATAGTTACATCTTTGCCAATATTCAAAACCTTTGTGATGTAACTATTGTCAAAAGATTAATAAACAAAACATTTACCAATTATTTTATGGTTCTCATTATGGTATCAGAGCTGTCATGGATTGATCAAAAACCTACTAAAAATTCAGTAATATAGATATTTCGTTACCTGATTAAAGCAATTGGTTGGTTGTATTCTCTGCATTCAACAGGTTGCCATTGATCATCAGATTCATCTTCTTCATTGATTCTGCTGGTTCATTAGAAACATCGAGTCACTTATATCATCATCTGGTTATTTCAATATACATATGATCAATTGTGGCAACACCGGCAGTGGTCAAATGCTTAAATCAGAAATTTCAACATGTAATACTGAGATAAACGAATCCGATTATCTAATTACCTTGAGTATTTTGATTCACTTGTTGCTATTCATCCTTTTGATCGTCAATGATTCTCGACTCAAGCTTTTACCACAGTCCACAGCCGTTGTCTGCTGATGTCGTATGAATAACATAACTCAAAAGAGCGTCAAATTGGAATTCGTCTTCTCCATTGCAGCGATGCATCTATGTTTTGGTCTTCTGGATAGTTGATAAACTCCTATGGCAACGAATCACTTTCGTTTTGGTTCTCAGAACAACAAAGGCTTCTGGTGGTGTACCGATGGATTCCGGTGGTCTAGTATCATCGAGATTTTCAGAAGCGTTCGAACCACAAATTGCATTGGTCATGGATGCTCGTCTTCTCCGGCACCGGCACGATGGCTCTTTACCCCTTCTCACGTCTTTTTTTTCACTGTTTTTCTTTTTTCTCTTCATTTTCTTTCTATTTAAGAGTATTATTTTAGCATTTATTTTTCTTTATTTTTTTTTTATTTTCTCTTCGTAAGTAAACTCGTGAAACACAATTTTTTAACTTTACTTCCATTTTTTCCATTAAAAAACTCAAGAAGATAACTTTTTTTTTCATTTTCTTTTTTTTCTCTCTTTAAATGAACTCGGAAACATAGCGTCATGACCATAGGCTATATGTAACAAGAGGGTTAATAAAAAGTTATTGCTAGCAGGCGAGTTTGAATAAAAATCACTACGGTGACCTTTTCAATAGGCCGGTTATCAATAAATATGAATTTTATCATAACCTCGTTGGTGAGGCAACTTAGGTTGCAACCCACACCATGTCATTTGTTTGAGTTGTGGGTTACTTTTTAAAAGGGTTTAGGGCGTGACCTTGGTTGAAAAATGGATAAATAAACTCGATTAGAATAACACATATTTTTTAAGACATTGTTGTACATTTTCTTTTCAAAAAAAAGAAAAAAAAAAACACCATGCCACACGTCACAAATGTAGTGGGTTACATTTAATAAAATATAATCATAAACCATATTTATTTAATAAAAAAGTTAGATTGGGTTGATTTGTGAATGTGAGTGAAAAACTAAAGGGCTATTTGATGCTCAACAGTGGAGATTGTGTTAGATGTTTTAAAAAAACTGATTGGGTCAGAGGGTAAAACAATGGTGGATCAGAAAGGCTGACTCGCTCAGAATCTATTTTTTACAAATCAAACGTGCTGACTGGTTAACCGAGTCAGCAATCAGCAGGCAGAGCATTAGTTAGATGCAATCAAACAGCCCCTAAGTTAGGTTGGGTCGTTTAGATGAAAAAAGAAATGTTTTTTTTTAATAAAATATTAGATTGGATTAGATTATAATATAATGTATAGTCTTATGTTGTTTAACCATCAAATGGGTGAGTGAAAAAAGAAATGGTAGCGTGAATTGTTATTATGAGTTGAAATTAAACGTAGAAATAAAAAAGTCTGTGTATCTCACGTTGTGACCGTGGTAAAGCTCTGATCAAATCCCATAACATAAAACCTAAGCATCTAATGGGGACCTACAGGTAAAGGTGTACATTTCGATTAAAAAAAACTGGTTTTGGTGTCAAATAGAACTGGTTTGGTTAACTATAATCAAAACCGGTTTGAGGCCAAACTGTTTCAGGTTACAATCCGGTTTGAAGGGGGGGGGGACCCAACCCCATTCTAACCGATTTGGATTGGTTCCCAACCTGTTCGAGCCCAAACCGGTCCCAAAAACCGGTTTTTTATTTTTTATTTTATGTAAAACAGAAAAAAAAAACAAAATAATATAACTAATAATCATCTTATTTTATTTAATATTAAAGATTAAATACTTGCAAACTTAAAAAAAAGTTACAAGTCGTAACATTATATTTACTTATTTAACAATGTCTTTGAAGAGTAGATAACTTGTATTGGTATAACACGATTGAATAGTTCGTTGAATGAGTCAAGTCAGGCGTTTGTTGTCGAAATGTTTGAATGACAAGTTTTCTTGAAGTACAAAATGCGTCATTTGTTCCGAATCGCATCAATGTTATAAGCCCAAACATTTCTTTCGCTTGTCATCGAATCTTAACCTAGAGACGGTTTACCTTTCAACGTCTTGCAATATTTCAACGAAATATTTTTTTCAAACTTGTGTTTGCATCC
>BJCO01744179.1:0-10184 GCA_018326465.1 Flaveria floridana | reverse complement strand
CCTAGATCTTCAGTTCTCATTGTTACCTGAAAAATATGCTCAAAATTGTCAACAATAATGTTGGTGAGCTTCGCAGGTTTAAATTGTAAACATGTAATTGATGTTGTATAGTGTTTGTTATGGAATACCGTGCATACAGTTATAAGCAAGCAAAATCACATACCATGAGTTTTATACAACCAAACCTAATGACGTACACACAGCAACTTGTCGGAATATATTCACCCGAGGCCCATTCCTGGCAGTGTGATGGTACTCACAAGTAACCATCTGTCAAGGGTGGGGGTGTCAACCTAGTAGTACTACTAATACCTATCCGTCAGTTCCAACACCGGAATTAAATGGTCGTAAGGAGAACCACACAGTAACTCATTTATGCATCAGATAAGTACTCATAAAACAGTATCACATTGATTCCAAGTATGAAAATTGTATATATGTTGTACAGCATTGAAAACGGGTCAGCATACTTTTTCCCCATGTTTGTAAAAGATTGAAACATTGTATAAGCATATAAAGGGGCCACAAAAACTCACTTGTTAAGTGGTAAGTATGTATGATGTAGCTTTCCAAACTTGTATGTATGTATGAACGGTAAATCACCTATTGACAGTTATGTTAAGCATTAATGATATGCTTGTTGTTAATAATATTGTTTAGTTGGGTCGGATCGTATTGGTTCGGTCGTGGGTAACACTTGCACACAAACACACGCAATAGATCTTACGTAGATCCAAGTACTAAAAGCGTTGCCATTGTCGATGATATTTGTGTAAAAGTGTTATTGTTGTTAGAGAAATACCTAGTAAGCACTTGTGTTATGAATCATTTGTTACTAATTGTAAAATGTTAAGTTGGTTGGATTTGATATAACATTGATAAGTTCGATAGTGTTAATCTTAAAGATCGTCATTAGCAATGGCAACCGTGTCAATGTCACCTTAACATTACACGACAACACACACCGCACACAGGAAGAATCCACACTCAATGACTCCAATTGCACGACAGGACTAGACGCACGACTGGACACTCCATTCGCACGAATCAACTCTTAATCGTGCGAATCAGCTTCATTTGCATGATTGAACCCCCATTCGTGCGACTAAGCATTCAGTCGTACCACACAACACCCAATCGCATGACTCAATCTTCCATTCGCACGATTCAGCTTTCATTCGTACGAATTAGCTTCATTCGTACGACTGAACTTTCATTCGTGCGAATGGACCTTCAGTCGTGCGATGCACGCACAATCGCACACATTCATCCGCATTGACTCAATCGCATGGCAATACTCATCCGCATGACTCATTCGCACGACCCACACAATCGTATGGGCTCAGTCGCATGACTCACTCAATCGCTTGGACTCAGTCACACGACAGACCCAATCGCATGGACTTAGTCACACGACTCACCCAGTCGCACGACTCAGTCGCATGACAGACCCAGTCGCCTGAACAGTAGGTTCCCGAACGTAGAGTGCTGAGCAGCCCGGCTGCTCCTTGCACGGGTTTCACACATCAAGGACCTCCAGAAACACTCATCTAACATATCTAAGCAAGATGAACACTCTGAAAGGCAACACACGCACCCCCATGACCTCTTGTGCTCGGGTTAACCCGAGCACCCGAACCCTAGAAATTGCAGAAGTAAAATGAGCAAAAATGGACGACCAAGGTCGTCTACCTGCTTGAAACATGTTGTCTAGGCTGTAGTAGTAGTCTAAACGGTGAAATCACGAAGAAAACGGGGTGGTTCTAGGTGTAAGGAGGTGGAGAAAGTGGAAGAAGAAGATGAAGAAGTAAGTGTAGTTATGAGGGCTAGGGCTAGAGTCAAGGGTATTTATACCCAGCCCTAGTTTGGCAATTGTCACTTTTAGTCCCTGCACTTAGCCCCCGAGTTCCCCAAACTTGTTTCGGTTGAAAACGACGTAAACGAGCGAGTTATATTATTTATAGGAAAGTATTTAATGTTGTTTGTATCTTGAAAATAATGTTATTAACGATGTTTACATTATATAACATAATATAATTAACGATGTCGGGGGTGACATTCGTAAGCGTTTTAAGTGCTAATGTTGCAAACAATGATGTCACGAGTGTAAAAGAAAATCCAACAAGTATGATATCCACACGAATAGTTTATGAAGGCTAGAAATGACTAATTAAAGAAAAATATAACGGAGCTCGTAAATTGACAGACCTTTTGGGTGACGGATGTCACAAATGGACTCTTGAAGTTGCTCCACTTTATGTTCAAGATCCATTGCCTTTGCAGCAGCTTGCTAAAGAGTTGTGAGTTGTGCTTCAAACTTGAGATACTACCTCAGAAACTCTATCTGCTGAAGATTTCTACAGAAAGTTCTTGAATTCAATAACTGTGGCTCTTTCTGCATAACCTTGAAGCCTTGCATTTTCAACTTGTAGAGCATTGATTTGTTGAACAAGATCAACGTTCATGGCATCAATTCACTTATTCATTGCATACTTTCTCTTCATCCATAGATGTGGAATCCTTAGGAGATGAGGTACTAGGTCGAGCCTCTGCACCTTTACCATTAGATGTGGTTTCTTAGCGCCTTGTATTTCTCTCCTTAAAGAAATACTCTAAAGAGACATTCTTAAGGTGTGTTGTCATGCTTAAGGTTTTAGTGATGTTGTCTCTGTCCTGCTGATCAATTTATAGGTCAGCAGTTGAGACAACATCTTCCATATTCATTATTTCCTCCCTAAGATCAACCTATTGGGATAAAGGATGTGGTTTAGATGGCACTTCAAATACAACAGTCTCCACTATCTATATTATATGGAAAGGGGGAGACAGTGGTTCATGCTGATGTGTGGTAGCAATATCATCATCCTAGGTGATAGACATATGTATGGGAGAGACTGGAGTTGAGTCTAATGGCTCGGGATGTTAACCAGTTCCTATTGATGCTTCTTCCTTAGAAGTTGTCTTAGTTATATGGGTATCCGATTTGGGTTTCTTAATAGAATGGCGGGATTCCGATTGAGGGCTTGCAGCTTAGGTGTGTGCCTGCTCAGAAGAATAAAGAGAAACCTCATTTGAGCCTTTTCTAGTTATGGTTGACACCTTTAACTTGACTGGGATCTTAGTTTCTAGTCTTGTCTTTTTAGTGGGGGTGATTTGGGGGTCTGCATCTTCTACTGAGAAGATGCAGGGTTTCGCTAGTGCTTGTGAGATTTTGGCTTTGATGTGGAGGGTATGGGATCACTAATGGTGGGTGTGTACATGTTGTCACCCTTAGGCTCAGTGACCTCAAGCATATGCCCAAACAAGGTAGTTACCTTCACTGAAAAAGACATTGGAGTTGCTTTAAACTTTAAAAATGTTTCTTTGTTTAAAGTTCCTGGAGCATGAACAACTCTACTAAGTTTTAGTTTATCCCCTAATTTTTCTTGTAAAATCACTTGTAATAATCTAGGGTACATAAAAAACTTATATTTTGCAACCGCAGTAACAGTTTTACACATGTGTTGAAAGATGATGTTTGAAAAATCATAACTCTGCTGTTTAACCAGACATGGATAGATCCTGCTAAATCTAATGGTACTTGGTCCTATCCTCCCAACCTACTGGAAAAACAGTGTAGGAAGATATGAAGGATAATTCTCCAATTATGATATACTAGTGACTTGGAGAAGGTGGACGTTGGGAGGGGTTCGTAATCTCGCAACTCCTTGAAGGTGGCATTGACTACTTCTTTGTAGAAAGAAGATCACCATTTGAATCGTCCAACTTCAGATGTTGATGAAATTTGGTACATGAAATGGTGACCTTCATCCCTTGCACTATCACGGAAAGAACATTCTCTTCACGTTCTCTCTGTATGGATCATGAGGCCCAGAATTCCTTTGTATGAGACTCATAGATCACCGGGTCGATTATAATGGCAAAGCAATAATTTATATTCCTTAGGAATTGAAGAACAGGATCATAGACCTCATCACCTATGGGTTGAAGTGGTGCTTGATGTTGTGGATCAGACGGAATTCTAGGGTTTGCGATTGAGCGGCCATTGAAAGTTGGTTGATTTTGGTAGGATGTTGAGAGGTTAAAGGTTCAATTGTTTGCTTTGAGAGAAATATTAAAGATGACAATGATAGCAAACCTTTGATTTTAACACTTATGGATAAGATAAAAAAATATGAATACTAAAATGTTTTACCGTCGTAAGTGTAAAATCAACGGCGTGAGATGATGAAACAGTCTTTTTACGTAACTTCTCCAGCACCACTACGTATCGGAAGATGAAAGTGGGACCTACCGGATGTTTTTCAAAAACATGTGCTGAATTCATCCTATCTACCGAATTTTTGCATTTGGCATATACACACTTTGCCCATTTATCTACTGACTTGCATAATTCGGCAGATACCTAAATATATGTTGATATTCGGTAGATAACTATTTATCAACTATTTGTAATTTTTGGCAGATACACAGTTAAACCTTGATAAGCAAATTTTACCAAATTTTCAAACATCATAAATTCTAATCATTTAAAGATATTTAAATCTAGACTCATCAAAATATTTTGTGAATATGTTTGCATATTGTTCACTTGTATGACCTTAATTAAACGAATGACTTTCTTTTCTACACAATCTCTTATAAAGTGATACCTGATATCAATATGTGTTGTATTTGAATGTTGAACAGGATTATTGGTGATCGAAATGGCAGTATTATTGTCAATGTGAATTAGAGTGTTCAAGAAAGTTACTCTATAATCTCAAAGTTGAGTTTGGATCCACAGCACCAGATCACAGCAACTTAATGCAATATTGTATTATGCTTTAGCAACTGGTGTAGAGACATACGTTTGCTTCTTGCATTGCTATGAAACCAGTTTTCTTTCTAGAAATTGACATCCTTCTGAGATGGACTTCTTATTAATGTTGCATCCTATAGAGTCATTATCTGTATATCCACAAAGATTGAAGTCATCATCTTAGGATACCATAATCCTAACTTAGGTTCTCCTTTAAGACACTTCAGAATTCTCTTAGCAGCCGTAAGATGTGACACCTTTGGAGTAGCTTGGGATCTTGAACATAGACATGTGGCAAACATGAAATCTGGTATACTGCCTATAAGATCATGAGAGATCCAATGATGGCTTTGTATTGTTACTAATAAACTAGTCCTCCCTTAAGATCAGGAGTCAATGAACATCTCTTTCACAGTAGAGTTTTAGCAGCCTTAGCATCAGTAGCTTGAAATATTACTAAGATTTCTTGAACATACTTAGATTTATTTAAAGATGTCATCATAGGTTTGTTTCACTTGTAACCCTAGAAAGAAAGTGAGCTCTCCTATTGAACTCATCTTAAATTTTGACTTCATGAGACTTTCAAAGGCTTTACACAAGTTCTTATTTGTAGACCCATAGATGATGTCATCAACATACACTTGTACCAAGATGATATCCAAATCAACTTTCTTAATAAATAGAGTTCTATATATTGATCCCCTAGTGTATCCATTTTTAGGAGAAAGGTAGAGAGTGTCTCATACATTTCCTTAGTTCTTGATAAAGACCGTAAAGGGCTTTATAAAGTTTAAATATATGATCTGAATACTTGGGATCTTACAGCCTGGAGCTTAGTAGAAATAAATTTTTCATCAATCTCACCATAAAGGAATGCACTCTTGACATCCATCTAAAACACCATGAAGTCTTTGGAGCCAGCAAATGCTAGAAAGATTTTGTTTGCTTCAAGCCTGGCCACAAAAGCAAAGACTTTATCATAATCAATCCCTTCATCTTGTGTATACCCTTATACCATAAGTCTTGATTTGTTCTTGATAACAATGCCTCTATCATATTTCTTGTTTCTAAAAACCCATTTTGGTCCCTATTATAGTTTTTCCTTTTATAAGTGCACATAGTTTCCAAACCTTTTGTCGAGCAAATTAAAGAAGCTCTTCTTGAATTGCTTCTACCCAGCTATTATATCTTAAAGCCTCATCAAATTTCTTTGGTTCTAGTTGAGAAAGGAAGCATGAATAACAAACAGATGTTTGCTTCATTCACCCTACTTCTTGTCTTGACACCAACCTCTACATTGCTAATGACATTTTCAACTGGATGCTCCTTATGAATTCTTAGTTTTGGGATTACTTGGAGTTGTTAGGATAGATCTTAATTAGAGAAGTTTGTTGTTAGAAGTTCGGCAGATGGATTTACTAGTTCATCTACCGAATTGACTCTCACCATTTGTCATACTCGGATCATTTCCAGGAGATTATCTAGTACCATAATGATCATGAGACTCTTCATTCTAAGAGTCATAATGAGCAAGAGATGCACGACCCACATTGTTTGTGGTACTAGCATATACCTCTTTTGAATGTGGTTTGATTGTAGAAGCAGATGACCTATTATAAGTGGGTCTTTACAGCAGATCTACCCTATGATCTTAAGTACTTGGTGCTTGTATATCTACTGACCCGGTAAGAGAGTCTTGGGAAATATTTTCAATCAAAAGATTAAATGCATTTGTGAATCCATTTACATCAAACATCCAACTTGGAGTATTTCCAATACTATTTGAGGAATTTTCATTAAATATGACATTTTCAAATTCCTCCATACTATGGTTAACTTTGTTGTATATCCTGTAAGCCTTAGCATGTGATAAGTATCTAACACAGTAACCATCTACTGATTTCTCAACAAATTTGGATAGGTGATCTTTGGTATTGAAAAGAGTGCGTGACCATCCACAAGGTATGAGGAAACCTATGAATGGTATTCTTTTATGCCACGGTTCATAAGAGGTTTTTCCATGTGTCTTGACTATCAATACTATGTTCTGAACATAGCACGGAGTGCTGACTACTTCAGCCCAAAATGTTATAAGATGTTTGGAGTCCGACAACATGGTCCTTGCATCTTCAATAAGTGTCCTATTTCTCTTCTCATCAATATCGTTTTGCTGAGGAGTTCTAGGAGCATTATATTGCCTTGCAATACCTTTGGATTCATAAAAAGAATTAACGGTGTGGGTTTTTGAATTCAGTGCCCAGATCAAATCTAATTATTTTAACTTTTGATCAATTTGATCCTCAACTTTGATTATAAATTATTTTGAAATCTCAGTAGTTTCATCTATAGTTTCTAAAAAGAAAACCTAAGTGAATCTTGTATAATCATCTTTTATTACCAAGCAATATGATTTTCTACCCAAACCCTTTACAATTGTTGGCCCAAACAAGTCCATATGTAGAAGGTGTAAATGAGTTATGATTGAATTCATTTCTTTGGACTTATGAGAAGATATTTATTGCTTTTTCTTTTAATAGGCAACACAGTGATCACCACATGCAAACTCCTTGTTCGGTAGTTTAGTGACTAACCTATTCCGAACTAGTTTGTTTATGACATTTGAGATTCACATGTATCAATCTTCTATGCCAAAGAGAGGATTCATTCAAGGAAACTTTAGAAATGAAACAAGATACATTTCCTAAAGGTGATGCATTCTGCATGTTGAACATATATATTGTGTTTCTTGGGAGTTCTTAAAAGTATTTTATAATTTGGAATTTCAAACCCAATGGATAAGAAAATGCATTCATACTCTGGAAAAGACTGTTATGCTTTTAGTCACACAACTGAGACATACTCAGTAGCTTATAGTTTAACTATTTCATATAATTTACCTTATCAAAACTTACCTTGCTATTGCTGAATGTCCCCTGCTAGTAATGTATCTTCTATTTGTATCACTTCCAAAGGCAAAAGATCCACTGTTATATGGTTCAAGATTTAGCAGTCATGATCTATCACCTATCATATGTTGGGAGCATCAACTATCCACAATCCACAAGTTAGTTTTGGCCTGTGGATGATTCTGCACATAAACAATTTGGTTAGTGATGAATGGGGACCCAAGCTTGTTATGTTTAGGTCTTATAGTTTTCAGTAGTTTTATATCAATGGTAACTACTGAGGGGGAGAGTGTTGGCTTTGGGTCAACTAAGGATTTGACATATGTCTTTGGTTTCTAAGCTTTTCTTTTGACTCTGCCTGATTCTTTGACATCATCCTTTTTGTTTTGACCCTTTGAAGCTTTTGGAGATAGTGAAGGGTTTTCTAACTTCTTCTTCTTCTTTTGATCTACAAGTGCTGAGTTATTTGGCAGATCTTTCATGGGTGTTGAGTTTAACTTGATCTCGGCACTTGAGTGATTTTTTTGTTGAACATGTCTTTTTGATGGTTGTTTGGCAGCTATAGATTTCCCTGAGGGTTTGGATTTGTTGGAATGTTGGAAGGAGTGGGCTAGGGGATTGTATTGACAGTCTTTTGCAAAGTGACTATCTTCCCCACACATTAGGCATGTGATTTTTATCTACTTCTTTGTTGACTTCAGCATCTACCTAATCTTTCCTAGTTCCTTCTTCATCTTTTAGTCTTGCCTCCCTCAATTCATCTCATATTCTTGTTTTTCTTTTGATCAACATGAGTGGATAAATCTATCTTCTTATTTGGGACATCTTGTTATGAATTTCAACTGTTTCAGAAATGGACTTTTGAAAATATGGTTGGGGTCAGATTTCTAGAGAGTCTGAGATTCCAGAACAACAACTTCTAGTGTGGTTCTTCTTGTCGCAGTTGTGATTTAAGTGAAGCTTTCTTCTCCTTCTCTTCATCTACATCCTCAACTACTCCATCTTTCTACTTCTTCTCTACTGTCTCAATCATTTCAGCAGATATCTTTGTACAGATGGTTTTAGCAGATGTCTTTGTACAGATGGGTTCAGCATATACTTGATTCTTTACTTTAAGCTTGGATTTAAGGGTATTTGTGGGAGTGTATGTCATTGGAGATTCCACAGAATTATACCCTTGACCTATCTTGGTTTGATGCAACCTTTAGGTGTTTTCAGTAAATGCAAGTAATTTATCAAACTTTTCGATTTAAACATTATGTTTATTAGCATAGGACTTAGCTATGGCTAATTCTCCGTGTGCTGATTATTATTTGCTTAGAAAATCATCAATTTGGGTATTTTAGTTAGTTTGTTCATGTTTTACTTGTGAAACAATCTTTTCTAGCTCAATTATTTTCTCTTTTTAAGCTTGATCATTTTTTTAAATCAATTTTAAAAAGATTGATTGACTCCACATCTTTCGTGAGATCCAAATTGTAATTTTTGTACACGTTAACCTTAGCTATGCTAAAAAAAATAAACCACCCAACCTTAGTAACTCATTCACTATTCTTTCCTTTTAGTTTTTACAATATTTATGTGGACTAAGAACCATTTTATAGGACTTGTTATGGAAGTTGTGGTGGAGGTGACAGCTGGTGTGGTGCACGATGGTGGTGTAGTGACATTGTGGTGGACTTTTGGTGGCTAGTCTAGGAGGGTGTTGTCAAAGATCGATGACAAGGAGAAAAGTTGAAGACAGCGGTGGTTGGTTTTGGTTTTAGTAAGCGATGGTTTGGTGGTGGTTCTTGATAACGGTTAAGTGATGGGGTGGCTATCGGAAAACACGATGGTGGTGGTCGGTTGCTGGTAAGCATGGTGGTGGTTGTGGTTGGTGTAGTGGTGGTGGTGGTGAAAAAAAGGTTGAAGATGAAATGTGGGTATTTTATTTTATTTTTAAATTAATTATGTATATTATTTTATTTTTTTAATAATCAATATGACTGAGGGTAATTTTATCATTTTAAAATATTTAATAGAAAAGTTAATTCTCCATCCACGTCAGGGACCTTTGTGTTATGTTTTAACAAACCCTTGGACTGAACTTGTATTTTTAAAATATGTGAACTGAAAGTGAAAACATACCTTAGCACAGGGACCTTTCATGTAATTAACTCTAAAATTATAAAGACATGTGCAGAAATGGTCTTTGTGGTTTGATCAAATGTTTGGACTAATGTTTGCTACTATATATCAAATGTTTGGATTATATTTACAATTTTACAAATCTGGGGACCAAATTTATAATATGATCAAAAATTAGGGACCATTTATGTAATTTTCTCTTAATTCATTTAGATTTGCAACCTTTTCTTTTGATTTTTATTTTTGGTTGTGTAAGGCCCCGTTCCCGGGCACCTCACAGTTGGTCATTCATGGCACATAAAACAAATTAATATCCAATCCATAAAATGCACAACGGAATTTCAGTAGCA
>BJCO01744178.1:0-14641 GCA_018326465.1 Flaveria floridana | reverse complement strand
TGTCCCGTCTTCTTCACAAACTTCTTTGCTCTTCTCACAGCACTAGCCAAGGCCTACATGATATCCATGCGCTCTAACTCAGTTTCATCAACTTGCTCGTAATCTTCATGAGCAAGATGACAGTTTTCAATCTTTCCAGCAACCAGACCATCATAAGATTGGACAACTGCAGCTAGAAGGTCCATATGCTCTTTCGCTACTTCCACAGTCACATTCCCGAGATTCTCAGTCTTTAACTTCGTAGCATTTACCTCAGGAACTATGTAGTGGGTTCCAGATGACCCGGATGTGTTGGTACCTGATGGGCTGCACTGAGAAGGAGCAGAGGAGTTAGATACAAAAGTACTTTGTAATGGTGCACCTGACGTAGTAGGAGTTGGAATTGAGTTGTATAAAGCAGGATTCTGAGCGTAGGAGCCTTTCTTTGACTTGTACTTCTGACGCAGTTCTTCCTCCCTGAGCTTTAAAATGAAGTCATTTATGTCCAAGGTAGCAAGAGTCTCATTTTGTCTTAAATTTGACACAAATGGATCCCATTTGTCTGGTAACCCATCAGCAAAGCTAGAGACTTTGTCTTCCATGGATGTAACGACACCATGAGTGTGTAACTCACTCATAAGATGATAGAATCTGTCGATGATATCATCTAAGCTCTCCTTTCCAATTGGTGAGAAATTGTCGAATTCCTTTTTAAGAGCTTTTGCCTTGAGTGCCTTCAGAGTTGCATTGCCTTCGTATCTCTTTTCTAAGGCTTCCCATAACTTCTTAGACTGCTTCTTCTCAGAAAACTGATGAAATATATCTTTAGGTATTGACTGAGTCAACAAGGCATATGCTTTCTTTTCAGCATTATGCATAGTCTTCTGGGCTTCATTCATTCCTCCCAATGTAAGTTTTACCCCATTAGCACTGACTGGTACCACGTAACCAGTCACAATAGACGTCCACAGATTTGGGTCAACTCCATTCAAGTATATTTCAAACCGTTGTTTCCATTGTGAGTATTCATCCAACGTTAATAGCTTTGGCGGTTTGTTGTGGTTCCCGATCTCACTTTCCAGAAGTAGAAGATTCTGGATGCGTGAATCCTTTCCAACAGTAAAAGCAGAGAACTGATCTTCCATTTCTTTAAACTTGGTGAACTAAGAACAGGACAGATTGACCTATGCGATTGGACAGGCCAACTGGTTCAACCGTGCGATTGAAGGATGCGAATGGCTTCAATCGTACGATTGGATTCAGTCGTGCGATTGAACTAGACGAATGAGGTCAACCGAATGGAAAACTTCAACCGTGTGAATGAACTGTGCGAATGAGTTCAGTCATGCAATTGAACTATGCGAATGGAGTTCAGTCGTGTGATTGGGCCAATCGTGCGACTGAAGCTACTGCTGTGGGAAAAATCGAATTTTTGAACACTTGACTCAAAATTACGATTTTTCAAGAACCCTAATCTGCCGTATGGGAACAAGTCGAAACTTTTGACACAGAAACTCGACAAAACCAAGTTTTGAAGCGAAAAAGTGTATCTTTTGAATAAAAGGTTAGTTTTGACACCAAAACCAATTGAATCCACGCAAAATCACGAGCCTATGCTCTGATACCACTTGTTAGGACCGATTTCGTACGGAGTACTAACAGATTCTGCGTGATACCGAATCAACTAGTGCAGAATCCTATTTGATTGGCGTTCCAATCAGTGAGAACAAATATCCTGATCAATCAAACGATTAAACAAACGTTAAGAATGAATGAGAATTGATCAGAAACGAACTATGAACTTGGTTTGACAACTTGGTACGCTCTGGACGTCTAGGGTACGTAGGTATTCGAAGTGTTGTGTTTTTCCACGAATTATGTGGTATTTATAGGTTCTCTGTCTTCATTTGTACGACTGAACCATTAGCATGGTTCATTCGTGCGACTGAATCATGCGATTGACTCATACGCACGACTGAAGGTTCAGTCGTGCGACTGACTCAATCTTATGTCTTAGTCATGCGACTGATCTAGTCTTCTGGTTCATTCGTGCGACTGGTCCATAAGCATGATATATTCATGCGTATGGTCCATTAGCATGGTCCATTAGCATAAACTATCACATGGATAAGTTAAACATACTTCTAAGTTCTTATTGACTTAGAACCATGTAGAACCTATATAGTTAGTTCATACACGTGCAACACATTCAATATAATGATATCATGACATAATCAAACATAAATTAACATCACAATGCACTTCATATGTCATTCATTCAATTCATTACATTGATTACATATATGTAAGACATGAACGACTTTTACATTTCAGAACATAAACTAGGTACATCAATATGTATCAACAAAGTATAATTGTCACACCCCCGCTAAGAGCGGAAACACGAGGATGTAACGAGACGGGATCGTCATAACACATTGTAATCAATAGAGATGCAAAATAGACATGTATAGAATGAATAACGTGTCATGATGATACCCGGCACAAAGGAGACTTGTGTCGTGTCTAGTCAATAACCACGACTACATAGCCATAAGTATTAACATTGTAATAAAATTCCCATAACTCGGGAACAAGTATCCAAAAGTATAATAGTATGTAATCAGACCAACAATGTCAAGTAATGTATGTCAAGTATTGTATAGTCTCAAAAATGCATCCTAGAGTCTCCACTAAGGCCACACTCCTAGGATCTTCAGTTAAGTGTGTCACCTGAAAAGATATGCTCAAAATGGTCAACATAATTATTGGTGAGTTCGTAGGTTTATTGTGTAATAGTTTTGCGGAACATCGTGATTACAGTTATAAGTAAGCAAAATCACATGACAACATGAGCATCACAACCAAACCTATGACGTACACACAAATATTATCGGAATATATTCACCCTAGGGCCCGTTCCTGGCCACTGTTGGTACTAACTAGTATACCAACAAATAAGGGTGGGGGTGTCAACCTAATAGTACTACCAATACCTATCCGTCGGTTCCAGCACCAGAATTAAATGGTTGTGAATCAAGTACCACACAGCAAACTCATGCATGTATCAGATAGAGACTTACAAAATAGTAACACGATAATTCCAAGAATATGAGTTGTACAACATGAAAAAGGTGAGCATAATTTTCCCCCAAGTTTGTAAATAACTGAAGTAATAAGTCAACATAAAAAGGGGCCACGAAACTCACTTGATTGATGATAGTAGTGGATGAATAATGGTTCCAGAAGATGAAGCAACAATCGTTCAAACACCTATTATTAATTATTGTTAAGTATTAAGGATAAGCTTAAAGAGATTAGATGCATTCGATCGGTTCGGGTTGGATCGGTCTCGCGTCACACACACATGCAAGCAGGCATATGCATAAGGTTTTATATAGATTTGTGTACTAGGAATCGTCACCATTGATAATGATATTAGTGTAAGAGTTTCATTGTTACTAGAGGTGTACTTAGTATGATAGCATGGTTAAGTGGATAAAAGTGATAAGGATATTAGTAGTTACAATATTAGTCTTGATAATCGTAAAAATCCTAACATTGCTTATATTTGTGATAATATTAGTAATAATCATAGTGTTATCATTAATAATGTCATTAGCAATGGTAACGGTACCAATGTTACTTTAGCATTACACGACCTACACACACTACACACCAGATTGCATTCACACACAAACAACCTTCAGTCGCATGACTCAACATCCATTCGCATAAATCAACCTTCATTCATACGAATCAAATTTTATTCCTATGACTCAACCTTCACTCGTGCGAATCACCATTCAATCGTATGACACAGCACTCATTCGCATACATATGTCCAGTCGCACACACACATTCGCACGACACAGCATTCATACGCACACACCCTCATTCGCACGACACAACGCTCATTCGCACATACACTCATTCGCATGACTCACACTCAATTGCACGCATACTTCCATTCGCACATGTTCATTCATACGAAACAGACTCAATCGCACACCTACATTCAATCGCACACACTCATTCGTACGAAGCAGACTCAATCGCACACACATTCAATCGCACAGACAGACACAGGCGCATACGCAGGTCATAGAGGTGCCGGAGTGCTCACACCAGCCTTCAGCCGCTGTGACCACTCGAGTGGCACCACAACGCACTCAGGAGTTGATTTCTAACATGTTTTAGCAATTGATGCACCCGAAAGGCTCTCGATAGTGCTCGCTCGCTCGGAACACCCAAAAGACCCGAACCAACGCAAGAAAAGAGAAATAAGGCGTAATAGGAGGCGACGGTGGTCGTCTACCTGCGTGGTGTCGATTCGGAACGACTTGTGGCAGCAATTTGCCGGAGAAAACAACGAAAGGGAGTCGGAGACAGGGAGGGGGCGAATGGTGGTTGTAGGGTTTAGGTTGAAGAAGATAGTGGCTGGTAATTGGGTATTTATACCCTTTTTATACTTTGTGAGATTGGCAACTTTAATCCCTGGGCTTTCAAGGCAATTATCTGTTTAAGTTTAGTTAATTACAATTTGGACCCTTAACTTGGTTAATTATATTAATGATAGTATGTTAATAATAGGGCTTTTACGACCTCAATGATAATAATAAGATTACTAATAATAATAGTAATAGTAAATTTGGTAATAGTATTAATTAATTTATATTATTGATGTTAATGATAGTAATAATAATAATACTAGTAATACTACTCATCATAGTTTTAATAACAATATTAACAATAATAATAATAATGATAATAGTAATTGTGGTAATAATAATAATTTATGACTTTAGTATTTATATGATAATAGTAATAGTATTCATAATAATAATAATAGTAATGATAATATTAGTAATAATGTTAGTAATATTAACAGTAGTATCACCTTTAATACTAGTATCTTCTTAATTACTCGAGGAAAAAAGGGAACTATGTTGGGTAAAGTTTTATTAGGTTTTTAATGTTTAAGTATTTATGCACACTTAGGATAATACACCTAATTAAGGAAGCAAAACTTGAAACTAAAGCATTTTATTTATGAACTAAGATTAAATGTCCAAGAGGGACTAACAAATACCACGTTGATTGACGGACCTTTTGGTGACGGATGTCACAATAATCTATGCTCATAGAGTTGTAATCTATGGATAATCAAGATATACTTAAAATTCCATTTCAGTAAATGATGGTTAGGCATCCGCAGATGTTATGCATCCGCAGATGTCCTACAGAAGATTTGAAGTCGGGAATAAATAAAATCCGCAGAAAGGGTAAAAAGGAAGTGGGGCCCATTTCATTAAATAAATGAAATTAATGTGTCCGAGAGTATAAATGATGTTTTTGACTTAAAACTTTCATTATTCACTTTTCAGAGCACTTTTTCACTTTTCAGACCTAGAAAAGCGCACTCCCTTTTCCCCCTTTCACAAACATTCAAAATTACCAAAACAAAATAAATAACAATCACATAATCTTGATCACAGATCATTGATTTGAAGATGACGAATAGGTTTGCAAGAGAGCACAATGTGTGCGCATTTCTTAATGCTGATGATCCCGCATCAGAAGGCTGTCGGGATATCATCAGATACCTTCGACGTTCCAGGCTCTTCTATGCCCTGACACCAGAGCCGGTGATTCATCAAGCACACATAATTGATTTCTGGAATGTAGCTCGAATAGAGCAAGATGGAGAAGCTGATGTGATAGTTGCTGAAATCCAAATTGAAAGAATGAGGATTGATGAACATACCATCAGACGGGCACTTGAGTTGGGTGAGAGAGAGATTGGTCATCCAGATGTGTTTGAAAATGAGTACATAGAGAAGGTATTTTATCTGATGGGATATGATGCTGACTTTGATAAACGAGAGATCAAGAATGGGAGACTGTGCAAGCCTTACCGGTTCCTATGTCACACTTACCTTAAGTGTATCTCAAATAGGAAATCCATATTAGATAGGTTCTCAAGGCACATCTCTTTGGGAATCATAGGGATCTTTGAGGCAAGGACTTGCAACTACTCAAAGTACATCTTTAACTGTCTGTGTGACCAAGTAAGAGTGCAGAAGAATGATAAGATGTATATGTTCCCAAGGTTTCTACAACTGATCATTAATGCTAAGCTGCCTGGGACAGCAAGAGATGGTGATGTGTTTATGCAAGCTCATTTGGGTAGATCTATGCTGAACAAGATCAGTGGGGAAATACCAAGGGGAAGACATGCCGACGTTTGCCCATGTGGTGGATGCTAATGCCAACATTCCACAAGAACTTGTTTGGGTAGATCAGTAAGAAGAGTCATCTTCTAACTCTGTACTAGCCTCACATTCACCCTATCAACCACCCATTCACCAATATCTATCTCCAGACAGTGTAAACACAATACCCATCTCACCTATTCAACATCATGAATCTCCATAACAACTATCAGCAGCAACTGAAAACACCCTGCCTATCTCACCTATCCAACAAGAATCACCACCAAAATGTCAATCAATCACTCAACATACCCAGCCAATCTCTCCAATCCATAATCAATCACCTATTCATTAACAAACTAAAACTCCTTAACTTCAAACTCCTGAGAGTGTTCACACTAAGCCTATCCATGTAACTCAGTCTCAAAACTCATTTTACTCTGGTGAGACTGAGCTGATGTCTCAAGATAGCACCATTCCACTGTCAGTCTCCAACTCACAAAATCCAGTGTTGTCTGATCACACTGAGCCAATAAGTCCAATCCATGATACTCAGCAACTACATCAACATCAACATCAAGAGCCTACTGATCAAATAGTTGAGACATGCTCGACTTCAGCAAGTGTGGCACCCACTGAAGTGAACAATGATGAGACTGCTGCTGAACATGTATCAGAAGAAGAAAAAGAGAACTTTGTTGATGTTATTGCCTACCATGAAGATGATCTGAGTGACAAGGACATCCCTGTAAGCAAGAGTTACCTGGTGGCTGAATACAATAAACATGTACTCAAATTAAACAAAAGAAAGCAAAGAATACAAGAGTTGAAGGCAGACATAAAAGAAAAGGATGATGAGTTGATGAAACAAGAAGCAAGACTCAAAAGGCTCAGAGAAGATGCACAATGCAACAATGAAGTCATTGATACATTACTTTAACATGAAAAAGAACTTTTAGAGTCTATAAGGCATGAGAAAACTAAAAAGGAGAAGATGGCCTTGAAAATTAAACAAGTAACAAATTCTCTCTCTACTCAATCTATTGTGTTAAAGATGAAAGAGGAAGAAATTGAGGAGCTGAAAATGAAAATATGTGCTCTTGAGTCAAGTGCTGCTCCATCAACAAAACCAGTGAAAGAATCTTCTGAGACCTCCAAGCAGCTCAGTATATACTCAAGGAAGAGGAAGTACCTAGGTGCTACTTAGAAGAAGGTGATCAGTGTGGAAGATTCACCTAAAAGGTCAAAGCCTATATCCCTAGAACACACTCCTTCAGTAGATTTATCTACTGTGAAGAAAATCACTCATGAGGATAGTGACAGTGATAAAGAGTGGAATGAGCTCATAAATATGGACTCTCCAAAAGAACCAAAAGATTCAAAGGCTGATGACCTCCTGACTACAAAAGAGATCCTGGAAGAGAGACCTGAGTCTTCCATGTTTATGACCCTGATCAACCATGGATTTCCATATGACATGGTTGAGAGGATGAATATGTCTAAGTTGAGGGTCTGCTGAAAGAATTTAAGTTTGCTAGATTCATGATCCCTAACTATGATTATGAAGCTTTTATAACCTTTTAATCAATTCAGAAAATCAAGAAAGATTTAGGTCACTTTGAAACAAAAAAACTAAGAAAATACAACATGACCTGTTAGCTACAAGGTCATAATTACAAGATGCATGAGCTTAAGGGAAGAACAGGTAGTGAGCTCAGAAGGATGATAGAGCATGTGATGAGTGTTGAACTTGAGACTGGTGTGAGATTTCAAACTGAAGCTCCAAACCCAGTTGTAGAGCACCACAACAAAGTTCCTGCTGAACCAGTGTTTGTTGAAAGCAAAGATCTGCACAAAGGGAAAGATAAACTAGTTAGAGAACTAAGGGAAGTGATACCTGACAAAGTATGGCCACTTGGAACAACTATCACTGAACAAAAATGTACCCTGATAGAGCTGATTGACCATCTCACAACTCCCAGTTCTATGGAAGAAAACAGGATCATGGCCTAGAAATATGATCCAGACCGGGATTGTGCAGTAATTAAGAGAACATCTGGAAGGATTCAATACTTCCATGATGTATTTTCACTATTGTGTCTACCTGAAAGTGACCTCAAAGACTTATAAAGTCTAATCATCTCTAACTACCTAATACACCCAAGAGGAAGAGACTTCTTAACATTTGTGGGTAAGTTGAAGACTAAGTTTAGAGATGATGTGCCGACAGAGGCAAAGAGAGATGATGTTGAACACAAGAAGAGAATACAAGGGCTAAAAAGGTTTAAGTCCAATGCTTCTGAATCAGTTGATGATGAATTTCTAAAGAGGATTGGATACAACAACAGGAAAACAGCAACAATCAAGTCAATTGAAGGAAATCAATACACATATCTAATAATAGAATTAGGATATGTTGAAAAGACAAAGGAACTTGTGTTGCTGAGGAATGCTGAGAACAAGAAACCTGATCGGATCAGGATCTTTGATCCTGTGGAAATCAAGTTACTCCATCCCAGCTACACTTCGTACTTACATGACAAATTCTTCACATAGTTGACTGATGAAAGAGCACAGAATGATTTGTTCCTACATGTTCATGTAATCCAAGTGGTTGACAAACTACGTGCCAAAGCTTACAAGAGGAGAAGGCATAATGTTGGACTGTTGAACGAGCTAATTTTGAAGAAGTCTCAGAACTAAGGATCTCGGAGCAAGATGAGTTAGAAGTAGTGCACAGCAACAATGTGTTGGACACTCTTACTACTGAAGAAGATATGTTGGGACTGAGTTTTGAAACTCTGAAGAAGCTTAGCAAGATAAAGATCAGTTATAAGTATGATGATCAGAAGACTGCTATGTCATACTTCTACAACAAGATCATTGCCAGAGTGAAGGAGCTTTTAATTTTGAAGAACTTATTACAAGTATCTAAGCCTAAGGGGGAGTATTGTTAGATCTAGGAACAATAGGTCTAGATCATTTTGTATAGGCTTAGAACTTTAATCAATCAATTCATGTAATAAATGATTGTAATTCACTATCTTTATGTATGCATTGAGTATATAGGTTAACCCATATATGTGTTGCTTGATGTGTATGATGTCAGGTAAAAGCAATATACTTGGTCAATTTTTGTAATCGGCTAAGTGTAAGAAACATCTACGGATGAACATCTTTGCCATTCCGTAGATATGTTTCTTACAAGACAAGGCTTCCATAGATTGTCTACGGATGAACATTAGTATTCACTGATGATCAGCACAAGATGAAGTGAAAACTCCTACGGAAGAACAAGTTCCTACAGAAGACAAAGTTCCTACGGAAGGGCAAAAACAATTGGACACATCTTACAAGTGTTACAAGTCAACAAGTCAACAAGTCAATTACGAATCCCATAAGATTCGGTGTTTCCTTAACAAACTCATAAATTGCCTATAAATATGAGTCCTAGGTTTCATATTAACGATTGAACACAAGAGCATTAACATGGCAAAATACATCACATCACACAATCAAACCCTAGCCACCGTTACATCAATACATCAACAATGATACGTTCAAAGCAGTTTTTGTTCATAGCATTCATAACTTATACTTTTGTAATCATTATTCAGTTTTAGTGAAATACATTTGAATCAATTATTGTTTGCTTTTTATTGCATAGACATAATTGTGTTCGTCATAACAAGTATTAATTTTGATATTAAATTATAAATTATAACAATTAAGCAATGGTTAATGATCATTTCGTAATCATTAACTTGATTCCATTTTAATACTAATAATTATGATTGCGATCCTTGGATTCACAGGTTCCATGTTTGTGGTAATGACGACTTGACACATATGCCAATGTTTTTAGGGTTGTATTACGCTCGTGGTACTCAACAACTAGTGTGTAGATACTCTCGGAAAGCTCATCGCTGTGAGTTTAACTATCCTATTTTCTCAAAGTTTCCGCGGTTGTATCTGAGCTAGTTAAATGTTTTGGTTAAAAATGTGTTGATGTTTTTTGTAAGATAACTTGTCCCCAATTCGCTGGCATACAATAGGTTAGCTGTATCTGACGTTGGTCACTGTTTGTCATGGGCAAATTATTCAGGTGTGAGGATGGGCTTTGGACTGAATCACTGATCACATCGGGCATATGTACGCTTAGTTGGATCTATCTAGGTAAGAGGGATCTCACTCTCAGGTATGGTGTGAGTATGTGCTCTAAACAGAGTCATTTATCAACATTATTATGATCCTTCAAGATTGGTTTAAGTGTTGTGAAGGGTCCCTCGGGGATGCCTGATCACCTTGTGTGTTATGACACATCAGTTGTTGGTTGGCAGGAGTCCTATAAACTACTCACCATCATTGTGAAACTTGGAGTGGGATATATGTTAACAGATTCCTCCATATGTGTGATTTCAATAGTGAGATTTCATTTGATATACAATTTACTTGTACACATCAATGTATAACTGTTTTAGTGTTATTGGTTATGACTCTGCAAGAAAGTTATTGTTGACGTGTACTTAACGGATTTGGTTGAATAATATCTTTACATAGAATAGTGACTGGATTAAAAGTGTCTAGGGAAGTATATGTAGTTTACATTCTGATTGTCTATAACGGAAGGAATGTATGGATCATATATGTGCAGTGAAATTGTAATTCAGTCTAGTTTGTGGTCTTGAAAGTTAAGTCTTTCACTCTATATTGTTGTCCATTCTGATACAACAGGTCGTGCCCGTGATTTGGGGTGTGACAATAAGAGATCTCGAAGTTTATTTTAGATTCTTTCTCACATAATTTATGACTAAAACAACAAACACTGATAAACAACAAGTCAAACCTAATATGCAGATTATTGTAGCAACAATTGCCAAGTCTCGTGTGGAAAAGGTTAATTCTTTTTAATAATATTTTATACCAATTGTTCACTATAGTCTATAAAACATAAACCCTCAACCTCATGAAGATAAACACCTTACTAAACATATTGATAACATTACACTACTAGCATGTTGGTGTGAAAAGGTTCGTTGCAAGACAATGTAGGTTTTAAAGCAAAAGTCATATTCAAAAAGGAAAAGTTTCTTAAAGTGAGCTTAAAAGTGTGTGTGGAAGATGTTAGGAGACTTATTATGTTATGGTTTTGATCTTTAGTTTAGATCTTTTTTTTTCTTTCAAAAGTCAAGGCTTTTGTCATGTAAATGTGGGTTATTAGTTGTTTACTTTTCGATGGTTAGGGCTACTGATAAACGTCAAATTCTATATTTTCAAGAAAGTTGGCAACGGTGATTCTACCTACATCTACTTTATGTTTGGTTTAATCCGTCGGGCGTGTAGCTTTAGAGTATGTTTTTTTTTTTTTGTATATTTGCTCTCAAGATGAAGAAAACTATTGGCATCGATACATAATGGAGATCTTGATGAATTAAATGATATAAGGCTTTTAATTCTTCACTCATAAGGGACATCATGCTTTTCCAAAACAAATAAATCAAAAGTAGAATATAAAATAGAAGGGAAAGTTTGGATTTAATCCAACACGCAACAACCATACAATACAATCATACATATTACATAGCGCCAAAACTCACACACTAGACAAGTTTTACATATCAAATAAAATAAAAATAGAAAAGGAGAAAAAAAAAAGATGGGCACGCTCACTCTCCCTTTGGAGAGGGGCTGCAAAAGTACCCTCAAGACAGCATTAAATTACAACATAACCACTTGACTTGCACACACCATTACATAAAGCCAAACGGTACCCACCTCCCAACGGTTACTTTTTCCCATTTCCATCTCCTGAGCAAAAAACACTAACTGATAACGGATACATTGGTGTGGTGTGATAAGGCTTTAGGCTAAAATTACCTTTATAACCCTGGGATGAAAGGGGCAATTTTTTTATTTTTAAAAGTGCCACATTAAAAAAAGTTAAGAAAACTTTTTTTTTTCATTAAATATATTTAAACATTACCATTAGCAATTTCGTTGTTATCAGTTAAGGAGAAAAGTTAAGACGGGAGGTATACGTCGCTTTGACCGCCCAATTGCTTGGAATTACATCTCTTGCTGACAAAGTTCTTCCGGTCGATAGTGTGGTGAGTTTGACAGAGAATGGTCCTCTTAGCGGTCCTCTCACGATAACCCAATTTGCACCCCAAACATGACTCATCTCTAGCCATTCTGTGGATTTCGCCTGTTGATCACATACACACTCTTTATTTATTGAAACATGAATATGTGACAAATTTATGCCCACTTGTGATGACTTGATCCCCATTTTTTGTTTGATCCCGAAATGATATTTGTTATTAACTTATATATTTTAAAGCTATTTTCTAAGGAGGGAATTGTTGGTTGGAAATTAGTGGAATAATATTTTAATATATATTTTATAAATCAAACACAACTTGGGAAAGCGCTTGGTCACAATGAACCGCCACTAACGACTTCAACTTCATTAAATCAAATATTCTTTTTCTGACTTAATGGATGCACAACTATATTATTTTTTCGTTATCATATTATGGCCATTAAAAGTATATATATACACTATTTATTTATTTATTATATTATGTGCAGTACGTATTCAGTTTTTTTGTATTATAGTATTTATAACGAGATCTAAAATAACCTAATAATACATTTAACAACTTGTACCATATGCAGTAAAAAGGTTGTAGGTTAAGGTGCAAGGGTGTATCCGACATATTCGGATATCAACATGCTTCTTTTATGAAAGTGTGTGTTTAAAAAGCTGCTTAAAAAGTTGTTCTTTTGACCGTTTTGCCCATCTTCACAAATCACATTCTTCCCAACTCCTTTAATTTATTCTTTAGTTGCTAGGGGTGTAAATACACGAGCTTTCAGCAAATCTAAATAGTTCTTATTGAATTAAGATCTACAGAAGTGAATTTAAACCAAATTCCGACTATAATATTAAAGAAAGGTATCTAATATAACTCAAGAACTGAATTGAAATTATTTTATGTACGATTCGAATGTTAAACTCGTGTACAACTTGCAACCCTTAGTTCTTGCGTAGTATTAAGAATAAAATATTTTTTTGTACTTATCATTTAGACTATGTGAAAGAAACCACTATATAAATTTTACCTCTCTGATATGCATAGATCCAACGTCGCCGTCTCCACCCTCAAACTCGACCAAAAGTGAAAGCCAATAATTCGTTGATCCCTCGTTTACATGAAACGCAACATTTCTACCCGGGTATTTACATGGAGTCCTGCAATTTAAATGACATAATGTACCAGTTATAAACAATTCAGTAATTCCAAAATTTTTTTTTTAAAAAAAAAAGAAACATCTTTTAAATTTCCTTGGACAAACTCTGAACTCTTCCCTGGTAAAAAAGAAAGTCAATAACATTAATAAGGGGCTGTTTCTGTCATTCATAAAAAGCGGGTACACTTTCAAAGACATTTATTGAAAGATAGGAGGCTATTATGTAAATAACACGTAACAAAGAATTGAACACAAAGGGACGAAAAAGAAAAGAAAAGAAAATAAAATTAGAAGACCGTTAAATTAATAAAGCCGCAAAAGGGGTGCGAAATAAATAAAAAAAATAAATCTATAAATAAATAAAAAAATAAATAAATAAATAAATAAATAAATAAAATATACCGGCGGTAGACGATGTTGAGAAGACCACGGTTACGAAGGTGGTTGTGGTCACCGGCAACGGCCATCCGACCAAAGGCAGCACCGCTGAGGTCGAAATGAGTGTTTCCGGCGGAGCAGTAGCCGCCGGGACACTCGTCGGTGATGATGACAGTGACCGCCCGGCGGGAACATATGGATTTGTCCAAACACTTGACTTTGTAGCAGGCCCCACAGCCCTCCCCCCCTTTGAACAGAATTGGACTCACCGCTCCCACACGCGCCCTGAACGGCTTCACGTCCACAAGCGACCCGTACCCACACGCGCCGCCTAACAAACAAACAAACAAACACTCAACAATTCAGTCAACAATTCAACAGTCAACCCTAGCTACAACTCACAGATGCTGGAATGATTGGGTTGTAAATTAGTACCGTTGCTGCCATCGCCTTCGGGGCTGCCGTACCAGGTGGCGGTGGCGGGTAGCCAATGTGAGTTGATAGACGTCGAACCGGAGACCTCGGGTGAGTGAAACACCAGTGCGGCGATAAACCACAAGGCTGCAAGAGATATTCGGGCAATGCGGCTCTGGGTCTGCGAGACACTCAAATTGCAAGTTCTGAAGGCCATCGTCTCCGGCCAAGTGCACCAGGTACGAGGAGTAACAAACAATGTGAACAAGAGAGAATGGGTTGGGTTGGGTTCACTGAGTTAGAATTCCAGTGTCAGGACTGGGTTCTCACATTGGTGTGTGTGTGTGTATATATATATATATATATATATATATATGGTATATATATATATATGGTATATA